>APFE030599765.1:395503-412940 GCA_000404065.3 Pinus taeda
ATATTAAATTTATTAATATAACTTTGACCTGGCCTTAGAGTCCAAATTAGCCGTTAATTAGCCGTTATGTAGCCATTGGAGTCTCTGCACAGTCTATTTAACATGCTAGGCCATATATGATTCTTCAACTTGTCCTGACGATGAACCACACTAGTTGGTTCGAAACGCGTCGACAAAGGTCTTTTCCTTACTTTTGTCTAGTTTATCTTTATGAGGATACTTTACAGCATAATGACCGACTCTTCCACACGCAAAGCATTTGAAAGGCAGCTTACCTCTGAATCTACCAGTTCCCTGTTGAAGGTTATTGACAAAATTTGGTTCTTCTTCTTCTTCTGACATATGTCCTAACTCATAGTAATCTCCTTTTCCTGAAGCCTTGAATGCATCTTCTCTCCTGTCTCATGGTCCTCTTTTTCTCATTTTGTAAGCAGTTAGAATTCCATGCAGCTATGACATGGTAAGGTTTTGTAGATTTTGCTTTTCTTCTATGGTAGAAACTTTTTAATCAAATTTGGGAGACAAAGATCTTAGAACCTTTTCAACCAAAACAACTTCTTTTATTTCTTCACCCAAGTTTTTCATACAATTTATGATCTCATCTATACGTAGGAAATAGCTAGCCACACTTTCATCATTATGCATTTTGAGACTTTCATATTGAATTCTAAGAGTTTGTAATTTTGCTCGTTTTACCTGTTCATCTCCTTCATAGCTCAAAATGATCTTGTCCCATATTTCTTTTGCACTTTTGAGCTGCATAACATTGACAAATTCTGATTGAGATAGACTTCCTAATAGAGTATTGATAGCTTTTGCATTTGTTTCATACTGCTTCTTAACAGCTGCATCTGTAGGAGTTTCTGATGGAAATGTGTATCCTGTTTCCACAATATCCCAAACTTATGTACCAAGAGATTGAAGATAGGCAATGATTCTTACCTTCCAATAGACAAAGTTGCTTCGATCAAAAGTCGCTGGCCTGATAGATGCTTCCTTTTTGTAGTAGATCATGATGATAGATCTTCCTTCAAGTGATCAAGCTTTTCCTGAAGGACCCGCTCTGATACCAATTGTTGAAAATAATACTAAAAGGGGGGTGAATCAGTATTATCAAATTCTTTTTCAATTTATACAACTATTTGCAGATATGACTCATGAAACTTGCGTATACCTTTCAGAATTATAATTTAATTTATTCTTTAGATGTTGATCATTAATCTGTGTGTCAGAACCATATAACAATAAAGAGGAACATGAAAAATAGAGCAGACAGTCACACCAAAGAACACAAGATATAAGGTGGAAACCCAATCTGGGTGAAAACCACCTGCTGCAATATGTCTCTATCTTTTTTCAATTAGAAACTTCCTTTTACAATGATTTTGTACTGGTGTAGTCTTATACCAACACGCAGGCTTCAACCTGCAGAAGGCTACAACCTTATCTTGTTCTCCAGACTCTCCTGGAAGGGAGCTACAACCCCCTTAGCTCTTGTACTAGCTCAGGTACTAGTACGTAGGTGCTGACCTACTAAAGGCTTCAACCTTCTCTTTTCTTCTAGGGACCACGTTTCATAAATTTTCAAACTAGATCCATGAATATCAACCAAAAATCAAATAGATCTGCAATCAACCAACTTCCTTGTACAAATACTGAATCAATAATTTCTCAGCACACAGCAACCAGACACCAATTCAGAACCTTGAACACCGCAGTAATAGACAAAAGCAGCTAAAACATATTTCAAGAAAAGTCTGCAACTTCACCAATAGAAACCTGTGGATATCCCCACCTCTGCTGTGTTGAACCTATGGGTCTCCGTACCTGCGTTGTTCTCGAACCTGTGGACCTCCACACCTGCACCGTATCTAGATTGCATACCACTGCACTTGCACTACGTCAAACCTGCGGACCTCCACACCTGCGTTGTGTCTAGCCTGTGGACCTCTGTGTATAGATAATTTATCAGACGTCAATTATATCCCATACTATCAGATTTACAGATCTGATCATGCGCCAAAGAGATCTCGACCCGTCAGTAGATCCGCCTTATAGTTCTTAGGTTTCTCCTTGATTCAGGTCCAGCTATAACTCACCAACCGATCATCAGAATTTCAGATATTTCTCTTCTTAAGATATTCAACACATCTGTGTCCAACCAAATGATTTCCTTTCCTTTTTATAGTCTAGGCCTTTCTCAAACCATGGTCCAAAAACCATAGAGATCCAATACTAGGGACCCAAAACCTGGGTTCAATACTTTAGATGCAAAAACCATAGACCAAAACCATAGGATCAAAAATGTCGGACTAAATACCATGGACCAACCCACGTGCATGCATTTCTCTCTACATGAAAGTGCGTGTACTTTACTTCCGCACTTTTTGTTCAGTACACCTGCGAACATGTTCGCAGATTTTGATCAGCACACCTGCGGAACCCGCCGATGACCACAGCTTTTTGAATCAGGAACCTACGGATCTCTCATTTTCTACTATTTTGAGAGCCTGAACTTGTGATCTGCTACTTGAGTCAATTTCCATCAAGGACAACACTGATGTCATTGAGCCAAACCTGTGTCATAATGCCAACAGAAACACCCGGTTGATCATATGGACTGTAAGGGTGCTGTGGTGATATGTCAACAACATCAAACAGAGGGTTCAAAGCATAGATAACTAGTCTAAGATGACCATTAGTGGTTGACAAGTTCTTTGGAGTTCGAACGATATTATCCAGAGATTTCAGGTCAAGATAGCAGATGACCCTAAATCGAAAGTAGGTGGAGGACGAGATGATAATGGTTGAACACTCAAAAAAATCACGAGTTAAACATTTTGGTCCTCAAATGGCTCTGATAACTTAGGAAGAGACTCCTCAGACAATATTTTAGACGAAGGAGAGGAAGAGGAAATGGGTGAACCAGATGGTTCAACCACGATGACCTTGTCATAGTCGACATAACAAATAACTTCAAGGCTTTAAAATGTCCTTTTAAGGGAACTCACAATTTGGTCAAAAATATAATAAGATGTTTTGGATTGTGGGCAATCAATTATTTAAGATGCATAAATTGCTGATGTTATTTCATTTTTTAAGAATCAAGAAAGAAACAAAGATGAATCTATCACTTTCAATTGGAAACAAGCTCAAAAGGACAAGTGCTCGGATGATCTTTTAAGTTTAATGAATCAAAAAGATCAAATGACTACTCTCGATGATCTAGGTAAATAGGATTACTAGGCAACCGTGAACAATAGAATACCTCCTGGCGAACCAAGAAGTACGAGAAGGTAATCTCCCCGAATGATGTGTTTGGTGTATCACGTTCGCAAGGTGGCTGACCTGGCTTCCTAAGGATAAAAGGATTGCAGCCTAGTGGGGTCTCCCATTATATACGTGATGGTACGAGGAGCACGAATCCATGCTAGCATTGTCTAATGCCGGAGCTAATGACAACTGCTAGGTTTACAGACCCCCGAACACATCTCTAGCCTAGACCTTCTAGATGTAATCGTTAATGTCAAATGTGCCTTAGGTTAATTGAATTCATTTTAGAGTTGATATTGAGCTAAGTTTCGGTTTTCAGGTCTTAGCGATGCTACTCGAAAACCTAAAAATGCAACTAAATGAGACAAGACCCTTTCAATTCGATGAAATGCTTACACTAGAGAGAGTAGAAACCACTCAATCAAAATGCAAACAATCAAGCAAATTGAAAATGAAATGATTTTTCACTACTTTAATTTTCAGATAATAAACTAACAAAAAATGCATTCCAATTCCTAATTTCCTGACAAGCACTTATCTATTAGTCCTTTCGAACTAAGAGATTTTTTTTTTTTTCAAATACTGATGCAATTCTAGTTTTTTAAGAGATGTGAATCATACTAATGCAACAAGCTAGAACTTCACACTTTCTCATGAAACAATGAAACAAACTTTTCATATACAATCCTTCAAATTATGAAAAAGTTTCTGAGACTATGAGCTCTTCAAGCAGATGAAAACATAAAAGGAGAAGTTCATTCAGATCAATGAAACACCAACTTTGTCAAGCACAAGACCGACAGTGTAATCTATGCTAGAAAAGACGTTCATCTTAGTAAACGAAACTTTTTCAAAAACTTGTGTAAAAGAGGTCAAAATCATAGAAAGGACCAAAAACAAATGCAAGGAGAAAACACACTTACAGTCAGACTTGATGAGTCCACAAACTGCTAAATGGAAAACTAACTATATGTCCTAGTGTTACTAGCCACTCAATGGATCGATCAATCAAACAGCAAGATGACAAGCCTACAAACAAGTAAAAACCAAATGAAAAGTAGCTTTCTAATCAGGGAGAAAATAGTCAAAAGGCTCACAATGTCAAAAACACAAGAGTAGAACACACTGGCTAAGATTGGGTCTAGCCTTAATCTTCACTTACAGGGATCAACACGACTACCTAACTGACAACAAGTGCCAGATGCAGGTCAATATGACTATTCATTTGCAATTCGCACTGATCAACACGACTATCAACCGATTAAACGCGTTGTCCAAGGGAACTAAGGAAAAAAAAAAAAAAAAAACAAAACAGGGACCAGATCTGCTACTATGGATTTTAGACTTAGGTTAGTAAGCACGAGAAAAGCAAGAGAACAAAATGAAAAACACGAAACTAGAAAAGTTCTCATGAAATCATGAAATCCAAAACAAACAAAAGGATGGGATCTCCCCAGTGGAGTCACCAATTTGTGGTGAAGTAAAATTATAAGTGCAGAGACGAACGAATTCCTCTAGCCCGATAATGGGTCTAGCCACAATAGATACATCCTATGGAACATTTCCTTAGGTTAGAATCAATCAAGAGGGCCTACCTCTTGGTCGCTTACCCTGCTTGATGATGTCCTCGCTTGCTCATTCCAGAAATCTCTCACTTCCTTCTTCAAGCTCCTGAAACAAGTAAACAACAATGGCACACAAACATAATAATAGACAAATTGCAATTCAACCTACTTAATAAGTCAAGAAGCATTAAGACACGAATATGTAATATTACAAAACATGTAGGAAATCAATCGATAGTTGCATATATTAATATTGAAAGAGAGATTACAACCATTAGTCTTGAATTTGCAGTCTTCCTCTGAAAAGACCAGGTTCCACACACTTCTGCCAGAATTTCATGATGGCTTCAAACAACAATAGTTTAAAGATTCTTCCCTTCAGGCTTCACTCCAAACCAAACACACCTCTCCCTCACAAAAATAGATGGCTACAACTAGCAATAGCTTGCTTGTCTAAAATAGTATATTCACACTCAGCCCAAACTCTAACTCTGAAACTATGACTTTCACCCTAGTCTTTGCTTGGGAAGAAGGGAGGTTTATATAGGAAATATGGATGGGAGATAGATCATCTTCTCATGGGAGAAGGACTTATCCCTTGAGGTAGTCCCAACATTATAGGGGAAAGGAGCCCAAACTATCATCCTTGACCCCATCTGGCCAAAACATTTACCATAATTCCGTTATGGAGCTTCTAGAGATGGAAGATTCGACTCTAATTTAAAAAAATTTCCATAATAGGACCAACGTGATTGGAACACCACTCAGTCGCACGGATCGGCATGGGAAATAATGTTAATCTCTACACATCGACATGGGGGAGACAAAGGTCATTAGCCCCGATCTTGTAAATTGGGAAAAACAGAAGTTTCAGGGGAAATGGTGCAAAAGGGAAATGATCTTCTCATGAAGAGGGACATAATGGGAGTTTCTCCATGAAGGCAAAGCATGCGAGGTTCACTATAGAGGTCCTCCAAGATCAAAGAACAGGGAGTACATGGACAATGATAAAATGTTGTGTAACACCCATTAATTTGGAAGGTAAAATTGTCTATACTGATCTTATGGCAGTCCAATGCCCCTTGGATTTTAATTTTCTCCTTGGGCGAGAATCTATCTATTCCATGAAAGTTGTCATATCGGCACTCTTTTGTGTGATGTCTTTCCCTCATAATGGAAACATTGTGACTATTGACCACCTTTCATTCATTGGTCTTGCTTTGACTACTAGCCATCTGACATCCCTTAATGTTCCTTATAGGCAAGTGGTATCTACCCCACCACAGGTTAATTATGTGGAAATCTGTCCCATGTTTTCAATTATCAATGCAAGCGAGATTCTCATTATTTTCTCGAATTATTTTGACTCATATCTGGTAGTTTACATGGTGGAATCTTCAATGGGGACATTTGAATCCGATTTTCTTATCCCCATAGCATGTGTTTCTTCCAGAGAGCTATTCTTCCTTCTAATGAAGACCTCTTGGAAGCCATGACTAGGGAGTGTCCCTTGGCATGTGTTTCTTCCAAATGGGAGCCATGATCAAGGTCCTTTTAAGGATGGTTATTTTACTGTGTCAACCTCGTTAAAAAAGGAAACAGATCCTTATGAGAATAGTTCTTTTTCTTGTGTCAATCTCGTTAAAAAATGGAACAAGGTTCCATGAGGATGGTTCTTTTACTGTGTCAACATCGTTAAAAACTGAAACAAGTTCCTATGAGGATGGTTCTTTCACTGTGTCAACCTCATTAAAAAATGAAACAAGTTCTTATGAGGATGGTTCTTTTACTATGTCAACATCGTTAAAAATGAAACATCACCCATGAGGATAGTTATTTTACTATGTCAACCTCATTCAAAAATGAAACAAGTCCATATGAGGATAGTTCTTTTACTGTTCTAACCACGTTAAAAAATGAAATAGGTCACCATGAGGATGGTTCTTTTAGTGTGTAAACCTTGTTAAAAAATGAAACAGGTCACCATGAGGATGGTTCTTTTACTGTGTCAACCTCATTAAAAAATGAAACACGTCACAATGAGGATGGTTCTTTTACTGTGTCAACCTCGTTAAAAAATGAAACAGGTCCTTATGAGGATGGTTCTTTTACTGTGTCAACCTCATTAAAAAATGAAACAGGTCCCTATGAGCATAGTTCCTTTTCTTTTGTCAAGCTCATTAAAAAATGAAACAAGGTTCCATGAGCATAGTTCCTTTTCTTGTGTCAATCTTGTTAAAAAATGAAACAAGGTTCCATGATCATAGTTATTTTTCCGTGTCAATCTCATTAAAAAATGAAACAAATCCTCCCTTAATCGAGTCAAGTCTTTCTTATAATCTCATGAATAAACCTTCATTTTATTCGCCTATTAGTAATAATTAGTCTACTTAGGTAGGTCAAGTGAAACTTAGGGGGCATGTGGCTCTGCAAGTTATGCTTGGGGGCATAAAAACTAATCTCAAGCAATGTTTCCTCTCTATTTCAAGCTTGTGTAAAAATGAAACCAATCTTAAGCACATTTTCCTCTCCGTTTCAAGCTTGTATAAAAATGAAAACTATTTAGAGTCGATTTTGGTTATTATTTTCAAGACTCGTTAAATTCATGAAAATCCTGAGCTTATTTTTCTATCTTTTCATGCTTGTAAAACGTACATGAAAATGTTGAGTTATCTTCGTATTTTCCTACTTGTTAATTAAATTGAAAGTTGGTGATATGAGTACACTTTTATCACTTTTTTGGACTTAAAACTTACAAAAAAGAGAAACCTTGGAGTTAGCTTTAAGCTCTTTTCTGACTCTCAAAACATGAAAAGATTTCCAAGTATTCTTGTTTGTTTTGATCTCGTTAAAGAAAAAAAAAATCGTCTTCTTGATATAATTTTACCCCTTTTACTGATCATGTGGACTATTTATGAAAAAGGAATAGTCTGAATAATCATAGTCAAAAGAGTTCTATCCTACATTATTTTACCCTTTTCCAGGCTTGAGAGACTAAATTTACGAAAAATGACATCTTGAAGTTTACTTATGTTTTTCTCCTAACTCCCTAAAACTGAAAAACACCAAACTTATCTTTCTCTAGGCTCGTTAAAACTCTACATTGAAAGAATTGCATGATTTTTCTTTTTGTGTCTTTTTAAACTCTTTAAATACGAAAACACATCGAGTTACCCCTTCATTGGACTCGTAAAACGTAAACAATGGAGGACTTGTCAATCATGACGAGACCGAACCATTCCTTCCTAGGGTTCATTAAAAATACTCTGAAGGGCTCATATGAAGGATGATCTTACAGGACAATAACATGTTATCCTCCTTAAGCTTGTGTAAAAATAAAGAGGTACTTGCCAATAATGGTGGGGGGAAATTGGGAAAGAATTTTTTTTTTTTGTATTTTAAGAAGGCAGTCTGTCACTCTTGAACATGACACTCTGTCACCTTTGTGTCTGGGTTTGGAAATTCATTTGCATCTAAATTGTTCATACCTCATTAAAATTATTCAAACTGGTTTTTGGTCCTATTTTTGAGTCAAATTCTGCCAAGTCGAAATGTCATGTCACTGATATGTTCAAGAGAAGTATAACCTTAGTCAAAATTACCTTGCAAATCATAACTTTCAATCGTGTCAGTCATCCTTGAGTCAATTTTGAATCATTTCCTTTGTTCTTCAAAACTTAATATATGTTTCGTGTTGTTGATGGGGGATACATCAAGGCCCTCCTGTGATAGGTCACTTCCCATCGACGTCGGCTCATTATCTAGGAAATTGACTTAGAAATCCCCTTTTGGTACCTTGGAGTATGCATGCCTCAATGGCAGGTTTCTCGCTTTCGACATTGTGTTCTCATCATTAGCCTTCGATCAAATGATTCTATGAGTGTTTGAATTCAAAACATTTAGTCGCACTTCATAGATTGTATTGGATTACCTTGAAAGCCATTGTCATTATTGGTGGTTTATCTCACACCTATTAATGATTTATATCATTGACCAGTAATCAGGTGGTTTCTACCATGTTCGACTTCAAGACATTTACTCACATGGTTAGATTCGTACATCGAGAGATGGAGATCAAGACCCTAAATCTAGTTTCATCCATCCAGGATGCCTAGATTTATTAAATATTCATGATTGTAAGCATAGATCCATTGATGGCTATGTCCATATTGTGTCTTCTGTTGACATGGTTATTCAGATGTATTTCCATACCAATTCATTGAAATACTTGTACTCTAAGTATGGGAATGCCTAACTCGGTGATGTTTATATGAAAGCATGATATGGTAATCCTTGATTATTTGTTTCAAGCCTTCAACCAACTGGTCTCTAATCTGAACCTTTGACATGATAAAGTGCTTCAATCATCAAACATCTTTTCTAGCTTTTCACTTTAGGGGGGAATCTGTTACACTAAATTTTTTCACCATGATTGTCAATTCAGCTCTCTTGTCATTCGATGAGTGTCTCAAGTGAATCCCCTAAGAACCTTCAAGTAACACAATACCAGGGACAAAAGGAATTTTCGGTTGCATTACTTAAAAACCATTTTTGAGCATTTATGCATTTTTCCTAGCCATTACCTACACATGTGCATATTTTTACCATTGTGGCTTGTGCAATTTTGAGCACTGTCTTCCACTATAAACTCTACAATCATGTTCACACAAATAAAAATAAAGAAATCAAATTCTAGAAGCTTTGATGGAGAAATATTATCCAAATTAGAAACCTTGAACTACTACATACCTGCACCTCATCCTTGGTTCATGGAACTAATATCCTCCTCTTAAGCATCATATCCCTTGACAAGAGGAACTAGAAACCTCCTCCTCTTGCCTATAAATTGGGCACAAGACTAGAGGATGGAGGGACTTGGATTTGTAAACTTATGTTTCTGATTTTGGGTCTAAAGATCTTGTCATCAAGGGAATGAATGAATACCATTGGAAGAGGCTTGTGACATCAAGACAACTAGGTTTTAATCCTGTTCTACTTTAAATTTAATAAAAATTAGTTGTTCTTTCCTAATTATGTCTATTTTGATGTTATTTTCGAGATTCCTTGATCACTCGCATGGTTTATAACTGATTATTGATTCAGCTATGTGTTGTATGTTAAGTTAGGGATTTCATTTACCTTTAATTTTATAGGCGAGATTCTTTGATCCCTTTGAATGTTTTCTTCCATGAAAATATTTTTTGGAGCATCATGGAGAAGTTCTAGAAAGCATTGGGAAAGCCTTTAAGGCATTAAAGAAAAGCTGGTTCTGGAAAGCACTAAAAGGAATTCTACAAGCACATCACTAATAGATAAGTGATTCTTCACGTACTACATTTTTCATGTTTCAGTTATATGCTAAGGAAAGGTAGCAATTCTTATAGTAATGGTGGGGTCCGTGTGTCTCTGCAGGTTATTCTTGGGGACATAAAAACTACTCTCAAGAGAAATTCCCTCTTTGTTTCAATCTTGTGTAAAAATGAAGCCAATCTCAAGCACAATTTTCTTTGTGTTTCAAGCTTGTATAAAAATGAAAAATATTTAGATTCCATTTTGGTTATTATTTTCAAGACTCGTTAAACTCATGAAAATCTTGAGCTTCTTTTGCTATCTTTCTATGTTCGTAAAATATACATGAAAATGTCGAGTTATTTTTGTCTTTTCATGCTAGTTAATTAAAATGAAATTCAGTGATATGAGTACACTTTTATCACTTTTTTGCACTCATTAAAAATTATGAAAAAGAGAAACCCTAGAGCTACCTTTAAGCTCTTTTCTAACTCTCGAAACATGAAAACATTGTCGAGCATGTTTGTTTGTTTCGAACTCATCAAAGAAAACAAAAAAAAGTTTACTTCATATAAGGCTACCCCTTTTACGGATCATGTGGAGTATTTACGAAAAAGATATACTTTGACTAATCATATTCAAAAGAATTCTCTACTGCATTATTTTACCCTTTTCCGAGCTTGAGAGACTAAATTTATGAAGAAGGACATCTTGGAGTTTACTTATGTTTTTCTCCTAACTCCCTAAAATTGAAAAACATTGAGCTTAACTTTCTTTGGGCTTGCTAAAACTCTACATTGAATGAACTGCATGAGTTTTCTTTTTGTGTATTTTCATAATCTTTAAATATGAAAACGACATCAAGATACCACTTTGTTGGACTCGTAAAATGTTAATAGTACAGGACTTGTTAATCATCACGAGACCGAACCACTCCTTCCTATAGTTCGTTAAAAATACTCTAAAGGACTCATTCAAAGGATGAGCTTACAAGACAAGCACATGTTATCCTCCTCAATCTTGTGTAAAACTAAGAGGTACTTGCCAATAATGGTGAGGGAAAATTAGGAAAGAGCATTTGTTTCTGCATTGTAAGAAGGCAGTATGTCGCTCTTGAACATGACACTCAGTCACCTTTGTGTTTGGGTTTGGAAATCCATTTTCCTTTGAATTGGTCATACCTCATTGAAAGTCTTCAAACTTGTTTCTGGTCCTATTTTTGAGTCAGATGCCGCCAAATCGAAATGTGATGTCATCGATATGTTCAAGAGAAGTCCAACCTCATTCAAAATTACCTTGTAAATAATAACCTTCAATCGTGTTGGTCATCTCTAAGTTAGTCATGAATAACTCCATTTTGTTCTTCAAAACTTAATATTGGTTTCATGTTGTTGATGGGGGATACATCAAGGCTTTCCTGCAATGGGTCACTTCCTATTGACGTCAACTCATTATCAAGGAATTGACTTAGAAACCCACTTTTGGTACCTTGGAGTCTGCAAGCCTCAATGGAAGGTTTCTTGCTTTTGATAACAGTTTCTCATCATTGACCTTCAATCGAATGATTCTATAGGTGTTTGAATTCAAAAACTTTAATCGTATTTCATAGATTGTACTAGAATACCTTGAGAGCCATTGTCATTATTTATGGTTTCCCTTGCACCTGTTAATGATTTATATCATTGACCAGTAATCAAGTGGTTTCTACCATGTTCAACTTCAAGACATTTATTCACATGGTTAGATTTGTACATTTAGAAATAGAGATCAAGACCCTGGAACTAGTTTCATCGATCCAGGCTCTGTGGAGTTATTAAATATTCATAATTGTAAACATAGATCTATTCATGTTTACATCCATATTATGTCTTCTATTGACATGGATCTTCAAATGTATTTCCATATTGATTCTTTGAGATACTTGTACTCTAAGTATGGGAAATCCTACCTCAGTGATGCTTATATGAAATCATGTTATGGTAATCCTTGCTTGTTTATTTCATTTCTTCAACCAATTGGTCTCTGGTCCGAGCCTTTGACGTGATAAAGTCCTTTGGTCATCAAACATCGTTTTTGGCTTTGCACTTTAGGGGGAAATATGTTACACTAAATTTTTTCACAATGACTTTCAATTCAGATCTCTCACCATATGATGAGTGTCTCGAGTGAATCCCCTATGAATCTTGAAGTAAAACAATACTAGGGACAAAAGGAATTTTGGGTTGCATTTCTTTAAAACCATTTTTGAGCATCTATGCAATTTTCCTAGCCATTACCTGTGCATGTGCAGTTTTTACCATTGTGTCGTATGCAATTCTGTGTACTGTCTTCCACTATAAAATGTGCAATCATGTCCATGCAAGTTATAAAAAATAAAATAAAAAAAATAAAAAAAAATTAATCTATAATCTTTGATGGAGGAACCTTATCCAAATTCGAAACCTCAAACTATTACATACTTGTGCCTCATCCCTTGGCTCTTGGAACTAATATCCTCCTCTTAAACATCATATCCCTTGAGAAGAGGAACTAGAAACCTCCTCCTCTTGCCTATAAATGGAGTACAAGACTAGAGGATGGAGGGAATTGTATTTGTAAACTTATGTTGCTGATTTTGGGTCTGAATAGCTTGCCATCAAGGGAAGGAATGGAGAACATTAGAATAGGCTTGCGACATCAAGGCAACAAATTTGTAATCTTGTTCTCCTTTCAATTTAATAAAAAGTATTTGTTCTTTCCTAATTTCATCTATTATGATGTTATTTGCAAGATTCCTTGATCACTCGCATGGTTTATACCTGATTATTGATTCATCTATATGTTGTATGTTAAGTTAGGGATTTCATTTACCTTTGATTTTATATGAAAGATGCTTTGATCCATTTGAATGTTTTTATCTATGAAAATCTCTTTTGGAGCATCATGTTGCGGAAAGCATTGGGAAATCCTCTAAGGCATTGAAGAAAACTTGGTTGTGGAAAGCAATGAAACTTCTACAACGACATCACTAATAGGTAAGTGATTCTTCATGTAATACATGTTTCATGTTTCAGTTATAGGCTAAGGAAAGGTAGAAATTATTTTGATGTTTGTTACTAGAGTCAGTCATTGAATCTAGGGAGATCACTCTTTTCTGCAAGAGGGATTAGTCTACTATAAACTACCACAAGTGGCAACTTGCCTATCTCAGGGATAGTTTCCTCTAGCAGGTCAAAGCTTGCAAATCTATGTAATGAATTGGAGGTAAAGAAAAAGAATATTTGTAGTTTTCTCCCATATGGAATTCCATGTAAAATATTGCGCCTATTTGTAATGTGATGGTTTCTTGAGGTGTTATTGATATGATGGTTTCTTGATTATGTGTTGTTATAGTTGATGATATGATGCTTATAATTCATTGTTACATGATTGCTTGATTATGAAAAGTAATGAAATGGTAAAATCACTCTCACATTGATTGACCCTCCCCTCTTAGTGTGACCTTTCGGCCAACAAATATGTAATGATGTTCCAAGATCATGTTATAGATAATGTGGGTTGTGACGACAGTGACATCAATTAACACAATGTTACTTCCTAATTAGACTAGATGTTGGGGCACAATTCCTATTAGGACACACAATATACCATCAAAGTCCTACAATTTGATTTTTTTTGTAAGAAGGGTAAGTGATCCAAAGGCATGCCAATTAGACATGAACACAAGACAATGAAATGCAACTTCATCCACTAATCATTGATGAAGCTCAATGATGCTTGATTAATGGCCCTTATTCAGAAAGAGGTGGAAGAAGGAAGATGTTTCAATATTATCTATTGTTATTCATATAACTTAGAGCGACTACACTTTCATTTGTTTTATTTTGATTATGTCTAGTGGATGTTGGGTTGCTAGAAGCGAAATGGGTAATCTAGAAGCTAGATAAATATCTTAGAAGTTTGGGTCACATTGGGAGGTGGATGTGAGCTACTAAAACCTTAATATCCATAGTAAAAGTGGGTTGACTCTCAACTATGGCGACACCAAAATTGCACCAAGTGGGGAGAGAGGGTAGGAAATTTGGTAGGAAAAAATCAACTAAGTTCTTCTATGAAAGTGTAACACACAAATTGTTAAAACCTCCAATAATATAATAACATATTTTCAAACTTTTAGAAATTAACAAACCAAAATTTACAAACACCTAACTTATAAATATAAAGCCATAAATATAATTGCAATTCTTTCTAATATAAAAATACATAAAATAAATTTCGAGCATGCAAAAATATGATAGTCAAATGAAGAGAATGCAAATTGTTATTACAATTATAAAATAATTACCTTATTAACATAAATTTAAAATACTAATAAATCTAACAAAATATACTAAAACTAATGTACTATTAACTTATTGAAATCAAATTAAAATAATTGCACTTATTTTAGCAAAAATATTCCGTTAACCCTATAAAAATGTGAAATGCTTTGGGAAAAAATGTTGATAGAGTGATTTCCCAATATACAAACAAGGACTGCATGCAGTCAAGGGCCCCTGTCTATAGATATAATTTTGTTTTGAAATATACATATCCCCAATTATGATGGTTTCTCACATATAATGTATGCAAAACATGATCTTGAAGATAGAGAATGATCTCTCTTCTTTTCCATCCAAGTCTCAGTTGATTGTGAGTCTCCTTAGTTGATTGTGAGCTGCACCAATGTTGAACATGGAAACATAGAGAATAGACAATACATTGTGTTTCCTCTCTTCCCGATGAAAATAAATTTTTGCTTGTGTTATTAGACTGTGTTTCTAATGTTCATTTTAAAAAACTATTGAGATAGTAGACTAGAATATTCTTAATTTGTGAATTGAGTGATGTTCCTTTTACCTTCAAGGATAAAGCAAGTTGATATAAGCATACTCGATGAGAGATGAAATATCGATGAGGAGATAGGCTCCTTCTTTCTCTGGCATCTATGCCCACCTTCACTCCAGTTGTCCTTGCATCTGCATGATTTATTACTACTTGGCTATAGGGCCCTAAATCTGCTTATACTAATATTGTTGCTCCATTGGATGCTCATGTTAATGTCTTCCATTTCCATCCACCCTTGTGGAAGGAGAAATACACTTAATTGAACTACGCCTTGAATGTTGTTTTATTCTTCTTCTAACACAATTCTCGCATGATATAGTGTAGTTTTGTGCTCACATCCCTGTCTCAATTATATTTACAGGACAATCACTAGTATAGTATGAGCAATAATCCATTATCAAAAGCAAGAAAACAAGTGGTGAAGTGGTGCCAGTAGAGGAAAAATGTGGCAACATGGGGTGCCAACAAGCAAACAAGTTGTTAACTAGTAGGGTGCAGTGAATCAGGAGAGGAAAAGCATGTCAACAACATAAATAACGATAATATGAAATGTATGTATCATGTCATATGAAATGTACACAACATATAATATGAAATTTATGTATTGAGCACATATGAACATAATAGTGGTAGACATAATTCAATACTTCAAATATCACAAAACAAATGAAGAAAAAATAGTTTCAAACAACTTTGGATAAAAAAGCTAAAAACAAAAAGTTTGTTAGAAGCATTTCAAACTTTGGATACAAAAGTTGAAAACCCCACATGAGTTTTTTGAAACTTTGGTTAAAATTTTGTTAACATCGAATGTTTCCTATGGAGATGTGAATGTTCCAATAAGAGGTAGGAATTAAATCTTTGGGTCAAATTGCGGTGAACAAAAACTGCAACCTGAAAGCTTGGTTAAATTTTGGTAAAGCAGGGAAATGTTTGGTCAAAGTACCGAATAATGGTTGGTCAATGCTTTAGCAATCACTAGAGTCCTTGCATTGTCGAAAGAAGGGACTAATAAGATTCATTTTTAGGGTTTTTGTTATTCCTTTAAAAGACATATGAAGTGTTTAAAAAAAAATTAAGACAAAGGTGGCCAAATATATGAACACGAGTCTACTTGACATTTATAATAATTTAGATTTGATTCCTTAGATATGTCTGCAATATAAAAATAACGATAATAATTTTGTGGCCAAATACACAAGTAAGATTCTATTGATCTTTATGATAATTTATATAATAAATTTAAACACAAGCTCATATTACAGCTAACATGAGTCTTGAGTAGGTTTATTATGTATAAGAATTCTCATGAGTTAAATTTCAATTTTGTCATATTTTTACTACTTGATTATCTTATATTTTGATGATTATGAGATTAATTTAAGACAATACGTCAGAATGAATTTAAGATAAAAGTATTGAGTTTTTGTTCATATTTTATCTTTAGAAATTAGCAATTTTTATTAAATTGTTCTCTAGTAACTTATTACAGAAAATGTAGTTTTTATAGAAACTATGTTTCTATATATGAATAAAGATAGGGATTGATTGTTAAGGTCATTGTTGGGAAAAAGTTCCCCTAAGGACTGTTTTGGGGCTAAAATCCCATGTTTTGGGTCAATTTTGTAATAAAGTAGTAAAGTCTCTGCAGTTTGTGGTCATGGAGTGCGAAGGTGTCAAGAATCATAAAGCTTTGTCTGCCCTTATTTTGTAAAGTGTAAAGTCGGTTGTGAAGATCTACCCATGGTCCGCGGACCATGGGATTGTATAAAAGGAGCTAAGTAAGTAAGCTCTAAGTAGTTTTGAAGTCTTAAGTTTTTGTAGAAGAAGACAAGTCTGGGAGTCTTGGTAGAGAAGTCTAAGTATTTCGGGTCTTAGCATAGGTAGATGCTCTACAATTGAGTGTGCAAAGCCCTAAGGTGGAATTCCACATTTGAGTGCACATACCCTTGTAGCTGTTTGTGTAGGGCGGATAGAGTCTATAATAATATGAATATATCAATAAAAAGAAGTATTCTACAAATTTTGTGTATTAATTTCCTATTAATGCATCTGGTTATATTGTGTTTTGGGTTTAATTTACAATGTTTATGTGATGCGCAAATCAATGTGATTATAGTGGTTAATTGAACGCAAGTAAGAATATCAGTTTACATGGTGCTAATTGTGATTGTTTAGTAAGATAAGTAAAACACTTAAGATAATTGGGGAACCTGTACAATATGTTTTCATAGCAACACGAAAGTACCTAGATTGCGGGCTAAGGATGCGTGAAGGTCAATCGTACAACTTCGCGGAGGTACTGTGTTGGGTCCCTATAATACTAGTGATTACCCCATTACTATTGTAGTTATACCCCTTATTAATATTTTTGTGCCCCTTTTGCCCCCATATTGTTATTGTTGTGCCCCATAGAATCCCTCTATTGTTATTTTTGTGGCTTT
>APFE030599773.1:0-12126 GCA_000404065.3 Pinus taeda
TTTTAGATGCATGTACCAAAGAGATATACTACTATTATTGGATTACTATAATTAATTTTGAGCTACAAACTTGTTTCAGTTATTTTATTATATATATAAGGAAAGACTATATAAGAAGAAAGGGTTGGATTTTATTTGAAATATAGTTTCCCTTGTGTATTATTGAGCAAATCTTAATGAAAAACAATATTCATGACCAGTTTACAGAAATTCTTGTGTTATGATTCCCTATTTGTCTTTTCTTTGTTTTATATTTCCTTATGTCTGAAATACTGAGTGTTTGAAACTGGGATTCATATGTTTATGCTCCTTTTTCTTTATTCTCAAGCATTTAATAAATGTTGTTCACTTAACCATTCACTAATTTCCTTCATTTTCTTCCAAATTCCTTAAAGTTTCAAAGGAATTATCACTACCTTAATTTTTTGTTTTTCTCATTGAAACTATAATTATAAAGCCTCATTGGGTTAGACTCAATGCCCAATGGTAATATTTTCACACACCCCAACCAAATTCAATCATTCTTCAATAAATATGGCCATAGGACTCAATTGAAAACCTTCTACTACAATGACCTTGAGTAGTTGAGTTTAGGGAGAGATCCCTCTCCAAGTTGAAGGGACAACTTTCAGTCTCAAAGAGGTTCGAGGCTACATTATAGGTTTTCCCGCAATCAATTTTTTCTCTAAGTGATAACATGTACTCTTGAAAAGAGGAATATCATCCTGTGGTTGGAATTTGTCACTCAGCTACCAAATTAACATAATTGTCATAAAAAAGGTATGATTCCATCCCACTTTTATTTTCATTGTTGATTTTATGATAGTTAAACCTATCGAAAGTTTCTTGTTACTACCCATTTTGTTCTAGATCTAGGCTAATTGCTCTTGTCACCAAGAGGGATTGATCTATTAACATTCCCCTCCATTAATTGTTCATCATAGGGAGTGTTGTCTTGATGGGGCTTGACCCAAGTTCAACTTTAACTATGTCAACCAACAAAACCCTAACTGCTTCGAGTGATACTACAAAAGAGGCCACAGTAGAAGTCGAGGAGTTGGATTCCCAACATACTGAAGAGAAGGAACGGTCTGAGAAGGAAGAAGGTGAGGGTGACACATAGAACACTCCCTTCAGGGTGTCAAAACAGCAAAAGGAGAAAACTACCAAACCAAGGAAAAATCACAAATCGGACAAGAAAGCACGCATTGACCCAATGGTCCTCATAGAGGGGGACCTTGATGAAATTTGGGATAAGGTCAGAGATACAACAACGGAACTGTGGAAACATTTCCAGCAGCAGTTCCAACAATCACTTGGAAGCATGCAAAAAGATCTGCATGAGCTGCAAATATAGACAGGTCGACTGCAAGTGAGCATGGGCCAAGTGAGCGGGGTTGAAGTGAGCTTGCAGCAAACAAGTGAGAGCGTAATGGAAATAGAACGGACTTTGGACCACAGAGTCATTCCCTTGCTATAAGGAACATTACGCATAGAGTCAAAGGAAGATAACACCCAGCTCAGAAAGATCAAAGGTGTGGGTGTGAATTTATCCGCATTGCCACTTCAGACCCTCCACATGCTTCATAAGGGAGTCTCAGCTGAACTTTGGATCAGAGAGTAGCACAAGCTATCTGTAATTAGAAAATTCAAAATGAATAATGAGTAGATCTTCACCAAAAAGGATCAGGCTCTTAAGGAAAAAGAAGAGCTAGCAGCCAAAGCCTTGAAGTAGCAATTACACAAGCATGTAATTCAGTACCAGAACTACACATTCCATAGGATGCAATAGCTTCAGCAAAGATTCAAAAATTGGATGCTGCAGTGAAACAATCTACTCCAAGTTAGTTTTGACTTTCAGATGAATATCTCAGAACTGCAATTGAAACTACATCTGACTACTCCGCCAAAGGTTAGGGAGTAGCGTGGCACAACCATCAGAGAACATGTGTCTACTTTGCATAATGCAGTATCAGGCTACAATGGTCTTTTTGAAAACTCCTTGGAGCTATGGACCACTTTGTAGGAGGACTTAAAGCTGCAGCGACTGGGTACATAGATTAGAGAGGCACAATAGAAAGTTGATGAGATTAGGGCAACTGCATGCACTTTGGCAACAGTCTAGCTCTCCACAAGCTTACAAGAAGGGAAGTTGTTGTAGGCACAGGTTGAGGAGCTTCAATGCAAAGAAGAAATTTTGAAGGTTCAGATTCAACCATGGAGAGAGGAAGCGAGCTATATTACTCTGGCTATCCAAGAGAAGCTTGAGAATTTCTAGTAGACACAAAGGATCATGCACCTCGTGATGGAGGGGCCAACTACAAAGAAGTTGGCCGAAGAAGTGTAGTAGGACGCAGTACAGAGAACAATGGACCTTGAAGTATTGAAGCTAGAGTTCAATGACCTCCGCAATAAAGTGGAGAAGCCAGCTAAGTGACTTGAGGTTGAGTCACCATATTTATGTTGGGGGCTTGCTGGGATGGGGTCCCTGGGGTCAATTTTGTTGAGTTTTGAGTCATTTTTGTAATATATTTTTGTAGCAAAGGTGAAGTCTCCATGAAATGTGGAAAGAGGAGCACAAAACTAAGTAGAGCCAAAGGGGTTTAGTCCCTTAATTGGGCATAGTTGTTTTGAGACCTGTCCATGGTCCGCAGACCATGGTATTGTAAAGTAAACTCTATAAGTAGTTGAGTCATAGTGAGTCTTAGAAGATAACCTGAAGTGAAGAATCATTGTAAGGGAAAGGTGCTAAGGCACATAAATTATGTTTCCTATACTTAGGTGAAAGGAAAAGTCCCCTGTAACTGAGTGCGCGGAGACCTTGGTAAGTCCGTAAGCTAAGTGTGCGACCCTTACAACTAAGTGCGCAAGGAGAACTCTGTAATTGAACACTTATTCATAATAAAGATTGTTTGGGAAACAATTCTGATGCATCTGTTCCTTGTTATTTACTTTTGTTTAAGTTATGTATCTTCACTCTGTGATCTTTTTTATGTGAATTAATGCTTATTTTCTACGTGAAATGGGTATATCTATAATATTCATGCCTAATAAGTATAATTAACCACCTTCTTGAATATCAGGAAGTTGTTAGATAGATCTGTTGTAGTTAGCTATCCAAAAATGGTAGATTTGTGCAATGACATATCTAAGCCATAAGGGATTTAGAATACACATTTACTACGTGGAATTGGTAGATATGTAATCTTTCTGCATGATAAGTGCTATTAAGTACCTTCACGAAGATTTGAAGGTCATTTTGATAGAGTTGTAGTAATCGAAAAATGGAAGGAATAAATCTATGCGAAGGTAGATCTAAACCATAAGAACCTTATGAAACCATCACATAGGCCGCTGGATGTAGAAACCTGGTTCTAGCATCCCCCAATACTGCTTTGGGTGAGACTGCAGCCTGCACTATGCAAGTTGTTACCGAAAGGGCTAGAAATTAGCATTTTGTTGGTTGGCCCAGTTAAAGCTGAACTTGGGTCAAGCCCCCCTTAAGCCAACAGGGAGGGGCCATGCAATCAATATAGACCATTGGACTGACACAAATGGAGATTAACACTGGAGCGTTTTGAGGAAAATACATGGAGAATAGCCACACAACAAACCTATTGTGGAACCCCCTATTAGTGATCAAGTAGGATGGGGGGGCCAACAATAAACCTCAACAATTAATCTATCCAACCACCAAAAAAAAATAAAAAATTATCGAGTAATAACATGAGTGGTGGTTAACACACAAACCTGTGTTTGATATGATTTGATGATGACCATTGATTCGATCAAATGTCCAGGATCACATTGGGCACCAAATGTGCATGCCAGTAAAGTCCTTCAAGCACCCGATGGGTGATGTGGCACATTGACATGGCACAAGAAAATGATGTGGCCCAATGAGAAGAGGATAGGTGGTAGAAAAATGGTGCAAGGTGATTGGCTAATGAGGATGGCATGGCATCATGTGGACCTAACATGGATGAAAACATGCCACACTGGCACATCAATGTGACATCGACATGATGATGTGGCATACTTTGCACATGTGACACTAGAAGGTAGTTTTTGAGTTTTCATGTGGCCAAGTTGACTAGCTATGGGTGACATATGGACCAATCACAAACTTCCATGTGGCACATGTGACGTTAGCATGACATCAGGACATAGATGCCCTTAGATGACTAAGGGCAAGGTTTTGAAGTTATGGTACTCTAGATAAAATTTGGTGCTCCTAGAATTTGGTGTTAAGGGCTAAGAACCCTAAGAGTTAGGTCGAGGTCAGAACACAATATGAGCCAGTACAACACAAGAACTTTGGAAATTTGGCGTTTTTCCAAGTTTGGCACTTTAGTTCCATAACTAGAAGAACAATTAAACTATAGTTCAAATACCAAAATTGAAATCAAAATAGATTGAAGAACATAGAGTTTCATTTCAGAACAACATGTAGGGAATAAAAGCTAATTACTCACATGAAAACTTGAATAAATATGTTAACTAATTGAAGAAAAATGTAACATAGAGATTAGAGAAGCTAAAAAATAGTTAAATCAAGAACATACTTGAAGTTTAAAGAGCTAATTAAACCTAGAAATAGAAAATACGTTAAATAAAAATAAATTATAAATATTTATAAGCAGAAACAAGGTATGAGAAAATATACATGATTGAGTATTTGAATTATCTAAATAAGAGGTGTCTGAGATGTGTGTATCTTAAGAGAGAGAAACAAATGGGTAGTATAGTGAGCAAAAAAGACAATCTATGTATGTGTGTATGTATGACAGAGAAGTCTTGTAGAATTTGAAAATAAATGAAAAATGGATCTACATGATTCAACAGGTTGGTACTTCCACATCAGGAATTTGAAAATGCATGAAACAACAATCTACATGATTCAACAGGTTGGTGCTTACACATCAGGGATTCGATGCTTCCTCAAGGTCAGTGCCTACAAAACAACTTGAGGGTCGGTGCCTCCTATAAGTAGTGGCTTGCAATTCAGGGAGTTGGTGCTTCCTGTTGGTTTGTTCCAACAAAACAACTAGGGTTGGTGCTCCTACAAGTGGGTGCTTACAAATCAAGGAGTGGTTTCTTCCTTCTAGTTGGTGCTAGAAAACATAATGGAACAACAAGTTGGGACTTGCATTTACACGATGAACTAAAAAGAATATTGATGTTTTTCTCCCTTTATGGGTTTGCACATACATCTAGTGTCTCTATGTGTTGCATATGTGTATGCTAATTATAGTGTTTTTGTGTGATTCATGTGTTGAGTTATGATGTTTGCTACATGAATCGTTGATAATTAAATTTAAAAGTATAAATCATAACTAGTTGTTTTAATTGCCTATAATAATGATTTATCCCCAATCTCAGTATTATCCTAATTTCTAACAATTGATTCAGGGCAAGGTTCCTTCGGGATCAATATAATAACTGGAAGGAAGATCAGGGACATTGGCTAACCAAGATTGGAATACCTGAGATGGAGTTCCATTGTTGAATGGATCAAATTACAAAACCTCTAAGGTAAGAATAGAAATATATTTAAAGACTCTTGAATTGGATGTATGGTTATCTGTAGAGTAATATGCAATAAAATATAATGAGTATAATGCACAACCTAAGGAGGAAATCTTGAAAGGGTTGTCAAATTCATATGCTAAAAAAATTGATTGGTTATTAGACTACAAAATATATATGGGATGAGTTGCATCTATAATGAAGATGATCACACTGCATGTGATAACAAGAACTCTTGTCTAAAGCATGTAGCACACAAATATTCAAATAATATTGAAGATTATGAATAGAAAAAGAAGATGAATCCCCTATAACAAATGGACAAGTTGTTGGTCATCATTGAGAGCATACTAATGGGATGCAATATAAAAGTAAGTTGTTGTTATCTCATAATTGTAAAATAGGTAATATATCTTATAGATGTTCATATGCAATTTTTGATGAAATATATAGATATACATCTTGTAGTAGTGGAGAAGGACATACAATCATAGCAATAATAAATCTAGATACTACTCAAGGAGGCAAGAGAAAACACTAGGAGGAAAATAAGAAAAAATATCATGCCTATTCATATAAAGAATATAATGGGTGCACCTCTAGCAGTGAGGAAGAAAGAATACCTCATATGTCTACAAAAAATATCATTAAACTTAAGAGCTAAAAGTGAAATAGACTCTGGATGTGAATCTAGTAGTAATTTTGATGAATTTTGATTATGTGATTGACCCGAAAGACATCTATTCCACACTATGGATCACAAAAGTCCTAGATCTATAATTAGAAGATCTTGATGAAAATGTTTAGTTCAAAAGAAAACTAATATCTTCTTTAAAAGAGATCAATAATCAGGAGTTTTAAGTACTGAAATAAACTATTGTTATTATGAAGACTCAACAAGAATAAATCAAACGAATGAGTGAGGTAATGAAAAATAAGTTGATTGAATGATAGACTCAATGTGAGAGACTATAAGTTGATATAGTTGCATTAATACATGATTTAGAAAAATGCTATTGATCATTTGTCTCAATATCAAAATCTTGAAAAGAGTACTGGGGTCTTAGATGAGATTCTCATTAGTCAAAGATATCCCCCGGTCAAGGTAGGCCTGGGATATAAAGAAGAATCATGATGTAAGAAGGTAGAAGGTAAAGTAGTATACGTCCACGTTGGATAAGATAAAAAATTATACCAACAATAAAGCTAAAGGAAGTGTTATGCAACAACAATAAGAGAATAAAGGAAAACAAATAAAAGTTAATAACAACCATGAGAATCAATAGCAGTAAAGAACTATTTGTAAATCCAATTTGAACAGTGACTGAGATCAAATGAAGAGTCATCCAAAATCCTATTCCCCTAATGGAAAAAGAAAAAAAATATTCAAAGGTCTCCCTTATCAAAGGAAAGATACTCCTAGGTACCAAAAATCCTTTAATGACTACTATTTTTCTTCATAAAACAATAAACTATATATATAATGCAAGAAATTAGAGTATGACGAGTAGGAGTAACAAGAGAGCATTTAATACTCTGGGGAATGGATATGTAATCAACAATATAGGTTATCGTGAGAATTTAGTTAGAAGTTACAACTCATTTTCCCCTTTATTAGATCATGTTGAAAGCCACATGTTGAAATTATGAACACAAAGAAACTAAGTGTAGATATGGAAAGATCAGACCTCCCTCTTAGAAATAGAAAGAGAAAGAAATAACTTATTCTTTTAATTTAAAAATAAATATAAAATCAAGGGAATATGAGTTTGCTTTCAATACTCAATGTCAAGGAAGGATGCTAAAAGGAATAAGGAATCAACAAAGATATGATTTCTCTCTTAAGGAAAATTAGAGTAAAATTAAAAGGTGTGATTTGTTTATTCCCATGGTGAATCAATCTAAGAATATCAACTATGACAACCATGGACCCAAGAAAGAAAAAGTAGTAGCAACCCAATCAAACTTCCAACACAAATAAGGTAGAATGAAAAGTGGTATGAAAATGAAAGCAAGAACTTGCTTATAATAGATTGAACAAGAAATTAGAAGGTAATCCCTCAATTAGGATTCAATCTAACAAGGTATGGAAGAAAAAGGAATAAAATCTACTTAGGTGGAGTTGATCCTTGGTCTCTATTCATTGAAAGGAAGAGGATGGCTTCAAGTGAAGCCAAAAGTGTTAGATGCAAGCAACATATATAAATATAAAGAGTGATGCATCTAAATGTTTGTGGTAAAGTCATGCTCATTTTTTGTTACTTAGATGAATTCATTTATTTGTATATAACATCATTGCATGAGAATGAGGGAATGGAGCCAACATATTCTCAATGTGAGTACATAGTATCATATCAAGTCACATGAAATTAATAAACATTGAAGACAAGATGTAGCAGAAGAGTGGCATATTAAAAGGCCTAAAAATAAGGTTAGGTCCACATGAATAAAACTCAAGAAAAAGTAAAGAAGGTAGATATCAAGTAATGTTAAAGTAAGTTGTATGGCAGGAAGATAAAAATAGTGCATAAGCCCAGAGGAGTTCCATAATAAACATTGTAAACCTAGCTAAGATTTAAACCAATAGGCATTTATGTATATTTGGCTCATTCGCACAAAAATAATATAATTGAGTATTTAAGGTAGATATTGGGAGTAATTTCTCTCTCCTATCTCAACTAGATATTCACACGGAAAGAAGGTAGTTGTACAAATAATAAAAGGGATATCGTAACAAAAATGATCAACCCGGTGGGAGATGATAGGTCCATAGGTATAACATAATCATAAGGGGAGATTAGTTTCAAGGGAGTATCTAAATTATTTTCCATTGATATCAAAGGGGGAGAATGAGCAAGCACTGTATGAAATGTTTTTTGGTTCTTAACAAGGGGAGAGAAACTTCTCAAAAACAAAAGGGGAGTATGAACAAATCAACAAACAAGAAGTTAGTGGTGTTTCCATATTTAAATAATATTTCCATTAATGACCAACAATGTTTGGTAGTTTTGCCATCAATTCGAAATGGGGATATTGTTAACAAGGTGTTGTCATTGATGTCAAAGAGTATTT
The DNA here is from genome assembly GCA_000404065.3 of Pinus taeda. NCBI lineage: Eukaryota > Viridiplantae > Streptophyta > Pinopsida > Pinales > Pinaceae > Pinus > Pinus taeda. Next base: position 8,602 of record APFE030599773.1, read on the forward strand.
CCATTGATGTCAAAGGTTGCATATCTTAAGAGGAAATTTTTCTGTAGTAGATCAACTCAGATATTCCCACAAAGTGCATGGTTGGATAACCATCAAAAGTACCTTTCCAATGGCATATGGCACTCTATAAAAATCCTCAGGAACCATAAGATATGGTGATTTAAAGTTTGACATTTTATAGAGGTGAGGAGGTTAAGGTTCTAGGGTTTTGGCTTCGCATACAAAATAATTGTAGACCCCCCCTCCATTAACCATTAATCATACGGAGGGCCCTCACAATCAATATAAACCATTTGATTGAAACAAATGAAGATTGGAATTGGAGTGATTTGACGCAAATACATGAAGAATATATGCACAATAGAAGAATGAAAGAATTCCCCTTGTTAATAGTCGAGCAAGTAAGGGGCCCTCTCACAAAACTCAATCGTCGATCTATCCAACCACAAACAAATAAATGATTATTGGCTAATAACCTGAGTAAATATTAATTCACAAAGCTACACCTGATATGATCCAATGATGGCCATTGATCTAATCAATCAATCAGGATCACATCTAGTGTCTGACGTGCACGCTGGTTAAACCCCTTCAAGTATCTGATGGGTGATGTGGGATAGGAAAATGATGTGGCCTAACAAAAAGAGAGAAGGTGGAAGACAAATGGTGCAAGATGATTAGCTGACAAGGATGACATGACACCATGTGGAGTTGATGTGGAGGACAGTGTAGCATGTTGACACAACACTGTGATGTCAACATGATGATGTGGCACAATTCATATAAGTGACACATGGTAGGTAGTTTTGGAGTTTTCGGGTGGCTAAGTGGAACAATTATAGGTGGCACATGGACTGCTCATAGGGTGCCACATGGAATAATTGACATCAGCATGACGTCAACACATAGACGACCTCCGACGACTAAGATCAAGTTTTGAAGTTATGGTCCTATGGATAAACTTTGGTAGTTGAAGAATTTTGCATTTAGGGCTAAGTGCCATAAGAGCTAGGTTGAGGTCATCACCCATGGTTTTCAAAATGAGATGTTACAACACAGGGGCTCTTGAAATTTTTCATTTTTCTAAGTTTAACACTTTAGTGCCAAAATTAAAAGAATATTTAAACTGTAGTTCAAACACTAGAATTGGAATTAAAACAATCTGAAGAACACAAGGTTTCATTTCAAAACATCATGCAGTGAATGCAATTTAATTGTTCACATGAAAACTTGAATAAATATGTTAACTAATTGAACAATGAGAGAATATAGAGATTAGAGAAACTAAACGATAGTTAAATCAATAACTGAGTTGAATTTTTAAGAGCTAGTTAAACCCACAAATAGAAAATTAGTTGAATAAAGAAGAATTTTTATATATTTATAATTAGTAGTAATGTATGAGAAAATATACACAAATTGAGTATCTAAGTTATCTAAATCTGATGTGTCTGAGATATGTGTATCTTGAGAGAGAGTAGTGAATGGGTGGTCTAGTGAGAAGAAAAGATAATTTATCTATGTATGTATGACATAGAAGCCTTGTAGATATGAGTTTGAAAATGCATGAGAAAGGAACCTGCATAATTTAGTAGGTTGGTTCCTACACAACAAGGAGACATTGCTTCCTTTAGGTGGGTTCCTGACAAACAACTTGGGAATAGGTGCCTCTTGCAAGTAGTGGCTTTGAAATCAAGGAGTTAGTTATTCCTACTACTTGGTGCCAACAAAACAAATAAGAGTTGTTTCTCCTGCAATTGGGGTGCTTGTGAATTAGGGTGAGGTTTCTTCCTTTTGGTTGGTGCTAGAAAACATAATCTAACAACAAGTTGGGGCTTGGATTTACACAAAGAACTAAAAATAAGTTTAATGTTTTTCTCCCTTTATGGGTTTCCACATACATGTGGTGCCTCTATGTGTTACATATGTGTATGCTAATTACAATGTTGTTGTTTGATTCATGTGTTGATTTATGATTTTTCTTACATGAATTTTTGCCAAATAAATTAAAAAGTATAAATTGGAAATAGCTATTTAAATTGGTTAAAAATTGATTCACTCACCACCACCTTCTTAGGTATTTCTTTTTTTAAAACAATCTAAAATGATAGTTAGTTAGCAGTGAAAAACCTAGGGTTTTCCCCCTTATCCTTCAAGGGTTTGCCATTTCCATGGTCAAAATCCATAAAAATACATCACCCAAGTAGATAGAAGGCACCAACATCCATCTTGGTGATCAAAACTTATAAAAATTTATATTTTACTCTATCTCCTAAAATTTTATCCCTTCAAGACAAGTTGTTAGGGTTAGAGTTTTAGGTTTGATTCAACTAAGGCTTGGACATTAAGCTAATTTGAAGTTGTTTCACCTTTATTGGTCTTAAAACATCAAAATATAGAAATTTGCATGGTTGAAATTACTCCCTTAGGGTAGACATCATTAACCGTAGGAAATTCTAGGGCTTGAAAAATCCTAATTTTGCATTAAAGCTTCAACTTAGGGTCATTTGAAGGTTTGTTGCTCAATTTGTTGATCATAAGTTTCAATAAAACCTTTTACTTCCTCTTTTAAGCCTAATTTTTCTATTGTTGAATCATATCTTAAAAACCCTAGGCTACATGTCTTACCTTATAGGTCTCCTCATAGGTACATTATTCCCTATCACAAATAATTCAACCTTGTTCCTAGTCTGAGTACCTTGATTAAGCCTATCAAAGTGTCACTATTGGAAGAATAATTTAAATGAATAATGACCCAGAGTTCAACCTAGGGTGCCAACAAAGATTTATGCCTAGTCTAGCACTTTGTTGACATTTTCACTCCCTTGAATCAAAGGAATGTCTCACCCGAAGCGAGCCAGAACCACAAAAAGATGGAAGAGAGATCTGGAAATGCAGTTTATGCAACCATTCATACGTTCATTGCAGTAATCCAAATTAAACATTTAAAAGGAAATAATAGCATGCATATTTTTTTTAAAACTGGGGTGTGAAACACATAATCATAAGGAAAAACTCCCATTCTTCTTTATTAGAGAAGTTCAGAGCCCATTTACATCAGTATTTTCTCAATACATCGTGCAACACCTACAGACTGTGTGCAGAAATTACAATTCAATGCATTTATCAAACATGGAATCGAACACTACATTAACAAATCTTCATACAACAACATTTATTTCCCATATCAGATATAAATTCTTCAACGACTCCTAAATTTTGTGGCACTTCCTAAACTTTGCGCTACTATCTAAACTTTGCAATGTAGTCTAAACTTGTTTATCGCTTCTATGCATCTTCTTTTATAACCCACGCTCACTTGATTTGGTCTTTGATCCCTTTCTCACTTGATCTGTGGTTTTCCAAAACCTTGGGCCATTACCTTGGTTTTCCTGTTGACTATATCAAAATCAGTTCTAGCTTCTGTGATATGCACCCATACTTTCTACTACACAAGTCCCAAAATAAATATTTTGGTGCCTCTTTGATTTTTTAGTGCTTTACTTTCGGCGACTTTATCCAAAA
>APFE030599779.1:0-11092 GCA_000404065.3 Pinus taeda
ACCAAATTCACTCTATTAACATAAAAATAATAAAAAACATGCAATAAAAAAATGAGAATGGTGGATTAAGTCAACTTAGGAGGTTGAATGAGCCCAAATAATTGTCCATTTTTGGGGCTCATCAGCATGCAAGAATTAACTAACTGAACTCACAATTAATTCCACAAATTTTTGGAACTAATCTAACTGGACTTAACTCAGTTAACTGAACTAACTAATTACAACTCAATATTACAACTCATCCTTATCTCTTTAACTGATGGATAAATTCCTTAATCAATGGAGAAACTGTTGCATGTCATCACATAGACTTCATGTTTGATTTTCTACAACTAATTAACTCAAGATGAATTAGTTAATTATTTTACAAACACCTGCTAAGATCAAATTCAAATTTTACTTCTCTATTTTATTTTAGGGACTAACTAAAATAGGAATCCATCCTGAAATGATATTTATAGCAATGCTATTTTTAACACTTCCATTTTTCATTCCTTGTTGCTATGTCCAACACTGGTACCTAAACTGCTATTCATATCAATGCTATTTTTAGAATTTCTATTTTTAGCATTTCTTGTTGCCATTTTCAACACTCCCTATCAACAAGAAAGGCATTCAACTCGAACCTAATCCTAAACCTTTGGAATGTTCTGCATGCAACACTTCTTCCAAGTGTTGTTACTCCAACAATTCTAGAAACAAAAAAAAACTCCCAACTGACCTTCCTGTTGGGCTAGAAACATCCTCTGGTGTTGAAGCTTCCTCTGTTGCTGACAAGTGCTCCCTCTATGACCTTTGAGTTGCTGCAACACTCCATGCATCTCGCACCGTTGCACACCTCTCCATGCCATCCTGCATTGGTGCAACACTCCTGTGCCTCTCGCACTGTTGCAGCTTGCTAGCTCTGCACAGTCTTGGGACTCCTGCACTATAGCTCTCTCTGCCACTCCATCCACATTTGTCTCTACCCACTCAGCCAGTCCTGCTACTCCTCATCGGGGCTCCTGTAGCAAGGTCTAATCAAAGAGGTGGGGTACCTCAATGATCTTGCCCCTATTCCAGCCTTCTTGGGACTGCCACTCCACATCGCCCCACCTCTGACCTAGAGGTATGGCTGCATGTGATCCCTCTGCCCACTTGGCTCAAAATTCCCCCTATTGGAGGTATTTGCATGAGTAGATGTCTCTACTTGATCTCCTCTCGGTTTCTCTAGTTGTGGTTGCTCCACAACCTCCTGAAGCTGCTTCACCAATTGTGGCTCCTCCACAATTTTCCAAGACTTCTTCTGGTGCTGCATGTTGAGAGGTAATGTACTCTCCCTCTCAACCACCAAGTCTCCAATAGTTGCCTTGCTCCTCAAGGCTTTGCATGCATTTTGAACCTCAAGAGCATACAAGTTCTTGACTTGTGAACTGATCTGCTTCACCTGTCTCGTGGTGATGTGTCTAAGGAAAACCTTTCCCTTACTGAAGACTACATCATAGCCTTTGTCTTCCAACATTGTGATCAACACCAAATTTTTCCTCAGTCCTGATACATACTTAACATCGATCAAGGTAATGCGAGCTCCATACTCCCTCTGAAAAACAACCATGCCTACACCTGAGACACTATAATTTTCATCATTACCCATCACTATGAGTATCTGGAGATCTTTCTCCTCCAAGGTACCGAACAAACTCTTGTCGCCGGTCATGTGGAAAGAAGCTCCACTATCAAGAAACCAACCACATCCCACCATGGACAAAACCATGCATGTGAAGAGGGTGAAATCCAACTTAAACTCTAAGGCCAATGCCTCACCTTTAGATCCTTCCTTGGATCCCATCTTGGATTTCTTCAGTGGACAATTTGTAGCAAAATGGCCCACCTCATGACAATGAAAGCATCACAATTTCGATTTGTCAAACTTCTTTCCACCATGGGAAGAAATCGATTTGGGATGAGAATCTTTCTCCTTCCCTTTCTTTTCCTTACTCGCTAAGGCACAGTTTTCTTCATCTTCCTTGGATGAAGAACCATCTCTGGTGCTTCTTCTTATCTCCTCCTGCATCAGATTCGACCAAAGTCATTCCCAATCTCGCAGTTTTTCTCTTCCATTAACTAAGTCTTGGTAGCTATGCTAGCTCTTAGGAAGATCGAGGAGTGCAAGACTCACCATGTCATCATCAGCTGTCGTGATCCCTACATTTCCAAACTCATCCCTACAGGTGGTGAGATTTTTTAGATATGTAGAGATTGTGTCACCCTTTTCACACTTGATTTTCCAAAGCTTGTCTTTCAGTGCTAGCTTCCTCTAATTGTTGTTGTTCTGATATAGATCTTTCAATATTTTCCACATCGAAAATTGTGTCTCCTTCCCATGGAGACTCGAGACTATGTGGTATCAAACTCCCTCCAGAAGGATTCTCCTTGCTCTAGCCACACATTTCTTCCATTCCACCAATTCTGTAGCATTAGCTACTGCGAGCTTGGGGACTTCTTGATCAATGAAGTCCTTTAGATTGCTATCCTCTAATACTGCTTCCATGCGATCCTTCCAGGCTATATAATTTGAGCTGCCATCAAGGGCATACTCGAGTCTTAAACTGTTGAATGCCATTGGTGAAATTGATATGTGATAAGAACTCGATTTCTATATTCAGGAACCTCAAACTTTTAACTTCTCCCTTATTTTATACTGTTCTTCTCTTTGATCATCTTTGCTCCGATACCATGTAGAAATTCCCACTGTAGATCAACAGATTATGCAATATACTAAAGCAAAATACAAGATCTACTTCTACAACAAACTTTGCGGAAGCTTAATAGAATATGAGCAAGATCAAATAGAACACATATAATTGAGAATGAGAAATCAATCACACATGAACACAAAAGAATAACCTGGGGAAAACCTCAGCTTAAAACCCCAGTCTCAATATTATCATACAAGTGGAAATATGTTCATATTACAAAAAGAATCAACTCACAAGCTATCCTGTTCTCTTTGCAATCTAACTGTTGCTCATAAATAGTTAAAGGCTTCTCACAAACCTTCTCCTCTACCTTCCAAGCCTCCTATTTCCTTGCGCAGTTTTCCTTGGGGTCCAGTGCTACCACCTGTGTGAATTGGCCTCTTCACACACTCACTAACCTCTGATCTAACTGCGCAATCTTGAAGGAGATAATTCCTTCTGCATGGATGAGTTTCGTATATAGGAAAAATCCTCCAATGAATAGTACATTGTCCCTTCCTTCGATCTCAACTGGGTCTTTGACTGAACTGACATGCATGAGTTATTTATGAGAGAATATTCAATTATCTGGAGAGCAGCAGTTACATGCATGCAAGCATTAACTAACTGAACTCATAATTAATTCCACAAATTGTTGGAACTAATCTAACTGGACTTAACTCAGTTAACTGAGCTAACTAATTACAACTCAATATTACAACTCATCCTTATCTCTTTAACTGATGGATAAATTCCTCAATCATGGAGAAACTGTTGCATGTCTTCACATAGACTTCAAGTTTGATTTTCTACAACTAATTAACTCAAGATGAACTAATTAATTATTTTACAAACAACTACTAAGATCAAATTCAAATTTTACTTCTCTATTTTAGTTTAGGGACTAACTATAATAGGAATCCATCCTGAAATGCTATTTTTAGCACTTCCATTTTTCATTCCTTGTTGCTATGTAAAACATTGGTACTTGAACTGCTATTTATAGAAATGTTATTTTTAGCATTTCTTGTTGCCATTTTCAACACTATATTTTAGATGCATTCTCTACCTTAGTAACTCCATTTTTATGCTCTGTCTATTCTAACGATATGATTTTTGATGCTATGTCCACTCGAATGCCCTGACATCTGTGCATCACTAATACACATAACGTTATAGCTTGCATACTCACATCAATGTCTACTGGTCCGTTGGTTGAACTCTATTGAATCCCTGTGTGTTGAGCCAAGTCCTTCTGATCGATTCATTAATTAAGAACCTGTCTTGCTGTTGGTCATCATGGCAGTCATTTTGGCACCAAAAATTGTGATTAGATAGATCATAGATAGCTGACCAATGAAAGTCGCCATCGCTTCAAAGATAAGCACCAAATAAACATAGGGATGTTGGGAGCAGGAGGTCCATGCTCTAAACAACTCACCTGTTACCATGGGTATGATCAAAAGGGGTAGCCCAACTGCCGTTGAACAAAACAACATTTCCATCTGTTAAGTGGTTGGATTCATTTTAAATATTGGCTCTTGTAAATTCCCAAGGAAAGAATCCATTATTAGAGCTCCAGAGACCATTATCACTCCCAAAACATTGAAATTCAGGGACATTTGAGCATCTATGAGTGTGAAAATGATTAAACCAACTACGAGAAGTACAACGTAAACATATTCATGCATAGGATACTTCCACCTCAACCTAGGTATAAGATCTCCCATCACCATCACCGGTATATTCAAAAGTTATTTGAAGGGTTGTACATTTAATGGAGCTTAAGCTTTGGGTTTATTGTGAATGAACTGCCTTAATGGTTTACAGAGCGCTTTTAGAGCCTCAATGGTTTACGAAGCACTTTTAGATTGTTCCAAATGTTATATTAAATATTGTACAAAGCGTGTGAAAGGAGCAACTATGGGAGATATTTTGGTAATATCTATAGGAAGATCATAGTTGAGACAAAGCTTGTAGGGTATTGTCTATGACGTTTTAAAAAATCTTCAAAAATCCATCCAAAATATGGCAAGCGAGTTTGAATGTCTGTGACCTGTGGCTTGACACATATTCCTATGTGTTGGTGTTTCATTCATATAGTTGAGCAATCATTCATTGTCATATGCTAGTGTTGCCATATGATCTGAAGACTGTATTGGTGTATATATTATTCGATTGCACTAGCTAATGAGTTGAATTTCAGAGCATATCAAGATTCATTAAAGAGTGTGTAGAGAAGCCTTTCAAAAAAAGGTTGTAAGTTGCAGCTACTATAAAAAAAAGAGAGGGTTTTGTGCAATTTCTAGCTGAAGATATTATTTATAAGGTTGGAGAAAATGGCTAGACTTAATGATGCATTAGAGTTTCTAAATAGTATAATTTATTCCACTATTGATAAGATGGTCCAAATCACTAGGGACACTCTCTCTGATATTCAAAATTGTTTACAAAATGCAAAAGAAAACATTCAATTTTTGCAGCATGAATCTAAGCTACAACAAGAAGAATTACAACAATGGAGTCATCATTCTGAAACTGTTTCTAATCAGAAAATTGAGACAGGCTCCCATTAACTACCAAAAAGTAACCATATCAATGAGATTAATATTGATCCAGATGCAGTACCTGATGAGCACTAGTATTGCAGCAAGAATGCTACAACCCCGAGCTACCAACTTTACTTTATCAACCCGAGGTTCGTACAAACTTGGAGGTGATAGTGTTGTATACAAAAGTAGATGCAATGGGTCCACTCTTTGTCACTATTGAGCTGGTGATAGACCACTAGGGTTTCTCAAACAAACCTTCTATTGATTTAGAAGAATTTTGATTACCAATAGAGAAAGGGGAATTTTACCCTAATTGAGAGAATTGAAATATTGTCTACTGTAGTAATGAAAGACTGAAATAAATTCTTTAAACACACCACTCATATAACTATTTGTTAAGAGATCTTGCTTTAGAAGAGCTCTGAGCTAACATATGTGTAATCATAATTGTCCTAGGCATGCAATTTGAGATAATCAAACAATTTAATGTTGTGCAGATGAATGAATACAATATCCTTTTTTCTTTTGTCCTTTTTGTGAAAATATGAATGCTAATTATTCTTGGTGGTATGGCAGGTGGGTTAGAGATGGTTGTGAAAGGTCAGATGGCTTGGGAGGCAATTTGGGGTCTTCTCCTATCTTTCTGGATGTATTTTCCACAAATCGACCTCAAAATAGGCCACTACATGTCATCCTACAGGATGTCCTAATGCACTTATAGGATGCCCTAATTCTCTTATAGGATCCCCTGTATTCCTACAGGATCCAGTCGAAAGCGTAAGGAGTGGTTTGGAAGGTGGTATAGGGATTAGGGAAGGTGAATGATGGAAGAAATAAGGCAACGAGGTGGCTAGGACTTCCTCAGAACTCAAACCAAAGTTTGTAAGATGGTTGGATTTGCTTAACAAACATGGAAAGTTTTTCTTATGGAATGATAAATTAGTTGATGGACTTGGTGGCTTTTGGTGATCATGGATGGATGAGTTTAGGATGGGGTTACTCACATGAGATATTCCTGAACTATTGAAACTCTTGCAATACACACATCACTAGCATTTAGCCATGAATCATGTCAAACAAAAAATATTTCCAATCAACATAAGAAAACATAATTCCATTATTTAATTGCCTAGTTCATGCATCGAAATACTTTTAGAATTTTGTGAAACAACATGAGATCTAATACAAAGTTGGAGATATCAGAGATAACAGCTGAAACCTATTCTTGAAAATTGAAAAGTTGTTGGCCTAATTAGTAGAAAACCCTAAATTCCATAAGCAATCAGAATTTTGTCTTTTTGGGGCTGAATAGGAGTTTTTCCTCAAACCATGGTCACTGAAGGGAGGAGTGAGGCTAGATCCACCTATTATCAGCCTTTTTTTTTATTCCTCTATCTCTCTAAAGCCACTATTAAAGCTATGCACAAATGGAAGCAAACTAATCAAATTCACCACTACTTGCAATGAAACAATGCCAAAATCAATTCAACAATTAATCTATGAAATAACATAAGCATACAAGTACAATAAGATGAACCTCTACTACTAGGGTTGGGCCCTAACCCAAGAGATTCAACCCTCTGAGTCAACTCAGTGCTAGATCAAGGAAATTCTCATTCTCATTATCATATTAAAAAATAATTACATAACAATGTTTTTCCACAATCCTCTAAGTTGAAAATACTTAGTGATCTTACCTAAAAAAAACTGAATCCTAATGAGGCTTTGGGCCTCTTTATTTATACAATTGAAGTCTCCAACAACTTCCTTAAATCTAGGGAGGCTTCTCTCCCAAGCTCAAGATGAACCGGTTCTTAATTATCATTGGTTCAACTGCCAATGATCTCCATGACTCGGCTGCTTGCAACTCCGAGCTCGTGTGATTTGATTGAGGGATATTTGAATGAGTGATGATTTAATGAGGAAGATCCATCTCCTATAATCTCTCCTTCTTGTCTCATTCAAGTTTCTGCACCTTAATTAGCTAGAATTTCCATGATTTTCTCCCAAAAACCTGCAGTCAATGCACATTAGACCACTAGACATAACATCTTACTTTTACTCATCTCATTAAGCAAAATATAATAAAACATGTAAGGAATTATGAGAAGAGTTGATTTTAGTAAGCTTGGAGGTGTGTTAAGGTCTAGTTACCCAATGATGAGGCTCATCATCACCCCCCTACTGAAAATGTTTCTCATCCTTTGAGAAACTTAATCTATGTCCATGTCCTTCATTTCTCTAGTGGCCTCCCTGAGATCCCATGCTTCTACTGTAGTTTCTTCTTCCCATGAATAAAATCTTGCCTTCCTCTCTATCTCTTCCCACTGCTTTCTTTCTTCTTCTTCCTTCCTTCCTTCCAACATTCCTAAAAGAAGCGGTGGACTAAGTCTCAAGCTAATCCAATTGACTTTGAGTCTTTGTAGAGCCTACTTATACATGGGTGTCCCATTTAGTGCCCCTCTCATTCTGTGAGGAGAATGACATTCTCTAATTTTTAGGCTGTAAAGCAAGGTGTTCCACCTCCTTTGGAAATCTTGCATGTTGTCAACTCCTAGCAATCTAAACAGGTCTTCAAAGTGTGTGATTGCTTGTTCTTGTGCAACAAGGTACCTACGTGCGAGCTTAGGATCATTTGCATCAGGTTATGGGTGCTGATGACAACCATTGGGTTAGATTGTTAAGCTCTTCTCGATTTTGTAACTTGGTGAAATCATCTTGAGGCTTCTTCGAATTTGGCAGTGGGAATGATACTATTTTTGTTGCACTATGTAGAGGAAGTCTGTGGTGATTTATATCTATCAAATTCTATGAGTTATATAATATTTCATTACTCCTTTAGTGTTGTTGTTTCTATCCTGGTCACAGGGGCTAGTTGTGGTACTTTTGACCTAGCTGCCCCTTTCTCTACATCTCTTGATCTCCATCGAAAGTCTTTATTTTTTCACCCAATGTTAATACTCCATAGTTTTCTCCAGACTGAAGAGAGAAAAATCATAGGCAACCACAAACCTCTTTTGGTTGATGGCCTCTGCTTCCTGTAGGTCTATCTGTGTCTTCTGTAGAGACATTTTCCCTTTGATGAGGCTGACCTTGTGACAGGCCTCCTAACATAAGTGATGTGAGATTTGGGAGAGGCTTGTTCTAATGATCCTTCTCCTTTATTTTTCTCTAGAGGAGCTACATTTTCTTGCTGCTTTGGTGAGTCTTCAATGATAATAGGAGTTTTGGTGGGGGTTTGAGGTCTTCCTTTCCTAATCCTTGTGCTGTTTCTTGTCCTAAAGTATAGTGGGGTTTGTCTTTGCCTCTTCCCTTTTGACTTCATAGGTGTACTTAGGGTAGTAATAACAGCCGCTGCCTCTTTCTCATTGGGTTCTGGAGATACCCTTGGTGATTCTTCCCCTTATTTGCCTTGAACTCTAGACCTCTGTTCATCCTTCTGTTCTATTTCCTCTTTTCCATTCTCCTTCTCATTCTTATCTTTCTCTTTGTTTTCTTCCTCTAGTTCCTTACTCTGCTCACCCGTCTCTTCTTTTGTTTCTCCTTTTGTCTCTTCTTCATTCTCCTCCTCCTCCTTTTCTTCCTCTTTTTCCTCTTCTGTTTCCACTTCATTTTCTTCTTCTATTTCCTCTTCATTTTCTTCTTTTGTCTCTTCTTCCCTTTCAGTAGTAGTGGGGCTTTCGTCATATTCAAGAGCTTGAATTGATCCTCATGCCTGCATGTCTCTGAAGGTTTTCCATGTAATAGGGAGTCTTAGGTTTTGTAGAGTATCTTATAGGATGATTTTGATCAACCCATGATGGGATAATTGTTAATGTTTTCCCTCCTGCACTTTGATGCTCATGTCTATCATTGATTGAAGAAGAAAGTAGGGTATACTTAATCTATTTTGAGGAGGTGTGTCTGCTCCAAATCTCAGTTCTTGTAGGAGTCTGAAGTGGTATCCATACACCACACTATATCTCCCTTCACATGATATGTATTTAATGAGGTGGTAACTAACTTCATTCCAAGTGTATGGAATTATTTCCCTTCTAACCCCATTTTTGTCCTCCATTGGCTCATCCCCTTCTAAAAAGAATTTCTTCTTTGCAAGGGTGTTTTTACCCTTATCTTCTGTTGTAGCATTTGTTGGTTTTGATAAGATAGAATAAATTAGTCAAAAAATACATAAAAATATTTTGAAAAAATGTTAAATTAGGATATGGACATAACAATATTGAATAAAATGTTAGTGACAAAATCTTGATGATGATGTCCATATCAAAGAAAATGTTAGGTTAGATGTCCTAAAAAATAAAGACAAAAATAAAATGTTAGGTTAGAAAGAAAAGAAAACAAATAAACTCTGAAAGTGAGCAAGTCCAAATGCCACTACTATTGTTTTTACAAAATAATGGTTGTGTACAACTTGTTTTAAATGCCACAGCCCATGATAGTCAAACTGTTTAATCTTGACTGCTTCATGCTTTAATTTGATGTTATAGTTAGAGAATAAAGATTTGGCCAAACTGTTTAATCTTGGCAGATCAGTAGTTAGGAAGAGAATAATAAGGTGCTCATTAGTTTAATCTGAGCCCTTGGAGTTTATAAGGGTAGATTTAGATAGTTTGTTTTGTAAAATAAAAGGAAAGGAAAAGGGTTTGCTAGCTTAAATGAACCCATTAAGTGAAGAAAAAATGATAGAATAAGCGAAGGGTAAGTAGAGATAGGTTGCAGAATTTTGTTGATTGATTGGACAAAATGTACATTTATCATGTTTTACCATATGTTTCTATGTCCATGATTCAATTACACAAAGCAAATGAAGGTCTACAAGATCAATTAATTGACTTCCCATTCATCTCCATTCATCCCTATATTCACTAATTTCCCCTTCCCACCTTCATACATTCATATTTATTCTTTTTTGACAAAAAACCCCTTTTCCTAAGGTTAAAACCCTTTTTGCTTAGGAAAAGTGAAAACCCCATGTAAAATCCCTTTTTACCATGAAAAATCCCTTTTACCATGTAAAATCCCATTTTACCCAAAAAACCAACAAAAAAGGGTTTAGCCTAAGTATTGATGTATATATGTGAAAAGTAAATAACTCATAAAAGCATTATACTTAGTGTATTTTCCTTTTCCACTTATATTTCCCTTTTCTGCCTATATTTCCCCTTTTCGTCTATATTTTTTCATATTAATGCTAACTATAGTATTAACTCCTTTATTAAATACCCCAAAACCCTTAGTTTTATTATAAAAACTATATATTTAATAAAATATTGCATCGATGGATCGCAAGCCCTTTCAATGTGCATCCACTCTCCTTGCATTGCAATATGCGATGGGCCTGAACCCGACCCAAATATATATTATATTTCATTACCATATCACATCCACCTCCATCGCAATTCCCGCTAAAGCAATAAACCTCCATCGCAATTCCCGCTAAAGCAATAAACCTGGACCGGACGCGGTATTATATATGCTTTATTTTCAATTGCGTCCAACCCTTATCACATTCCTTTGCAATGGGCCTTCCTTCGCTTAGCCCCAATTGCGATATGTGATGAACCCGGACTCGATGACATTTATCCGCCCAAGTTCATAAAATTTCAAGTCCGCCATATGTGTTTTGCAAAGTTTTTCTTTGTTAAATCATTTTTATGATTCTAACCTAGAATTAACCTTAACCTTCATTTAACTGCTAAATCTTGTTAGGTAAACTTGACTCGGGATAGAGTCAAAAGTTGACCAGGTTAAATAGTGATGGTTTTGGGGCACATGGTATTGTGCACCCATGGTATTCTGCCCGTGGTATTATATGTAATGGAG
>APFE030599780.1:2957-23617 GCA_000404065.3 Pinus taeda
TTGGATAGAAAAACCGAAACCCGGATGCTTTTGTGGGCTTTTTCCTTCAGGGAACTGAGTGAGTCGCAAGGGAAAAAGCATTCTAGCATGCGCTGGCCAGAAATCATGCCTAATTTGTGTGGCGCGGGCCGTGCTCTGGAACAGAGCGCTTATGGGCGCGCCCTCTTTGTAATGACTGAGCCATTGGCGCGGGGTAATACACTGTGGGCCCGCGCTAATGGGAAAAAGGCATTTTCCAAGGCTAATCTTCAGAAGGTGTCTTCAGGGTTATTGAACTTCATACTCAGGAGGCCTCAATGCAAGTGTTTTCAAGTTATGTCACTGGTCACAGGTCCGTAAATGTGTCCTCCAATGTGTGACAGTGGGGGTGCGACAAGGACGGTGACCGACGGTGACAAATTACTGCGTAACAATGTACATTGAACAGCCAGAAGAATTCATCCTTGGTAATGATCCAAATCTTGTATGCAAACTAAAGAAGGCTCTCTATGGTCTCAAACAGGATCCAAGGGCTTGGTACTATCGTCTGGACAAATACCTTCATCAACAAGGTTTTTCAAAAGGATCAGCAAATAGCAATCTTTATATAAAAATTGAAAAATAACAAATTTCTAATACTTGTGTATGTAGATGATATCATCTTTGGTAGCAATGAAGAAGCTATGAGTCAAAACTTTGCCTTGGTGATGCAGAAGGAATTCGAAATGTCTTTGCTTGGAGAACTGACATATTTTCTTGGTTTACAAATCCAACAAAATAAACGCAGTATCTTTTTATCTCAAACCAAGTGCCTCAAGTAGATCTTGAAGAAGTATGGCATGGAAGATTTGAAACCAGTATGTACTCCTATGGTCATAGGATGCACCCTTAGTGCAAATGATGAATCAGCAGCAGTGCATCAACCAACCTATAGATCCATGATTGGAAGTCTGCTCTATTTAACAGGTACCTGACCAGACATCATGAAGGCAGTAGGAATGGTTGGAAGATTTCAGGCAAATCCTAAGGAAACTCATCTTTAGGCAGTAAAGAGAATTTTCAAGTATCTTCAAAGAACTCAAAACTATGGCCTATGGTATCCTAGAGATACAGATCTCACTCTTCATGCTTATACAGATGCAGATTGGGTTGGAAGCATGGATGACAGAAAAAGCACTAGTGGCGGTGCATTCTTTATGGGTTCCATATTAGTATCTTGGTTCAGCAAGAAACAGAGTTCTATTGCATTATCTACAACTGAAGCAGAATATGTGGCTGCTGCATCTTGTTGCACCCAACTCCTTTGGATGATGCAAACCTTGCAGGATTATCAAATCGCTTGTACTCCACCTATCTCCATCTTATGTGATAATACAAGTGCAATCAACATTTCAAAGAATCCAGTCATGCATTCAAAGACCAAGCACATACCTATCAAATATCATTTTCTTCGAGAGCAAGTGCTGGAAAAAAAAGTCAAGTTGGAGTATGTTCCCTCTAAGGAACAAGTTGCTAATATACTCACAAAACCACTACCCAGGGAAACATTTGAATACCTCAGACAGAAGCTGGGAGTAGTTGATGCTTCATCCTGCTGTTGAAACTTGTCTGTTTCAGAGAAAAGTTGTTGTACGTGAGTTGGATGAGGAGGACCGTGTACATATGCCGGTTTATGCAGATACAATCACATATATGGAGGTTTGAAGGATATCAGTAGGGATAGACTCTGGTTAAAGATAGTCTAATATGGGTCTGACAGAGACCATCTGGCATAGGTTCAGGGGGAGCAGATAATCTTCTAATGATGCATTGTTGGCATTACCTTAGAAGCTTTTGGTTCAAGTTCACAATTGTTGTTGGTTTTAGGTGGAACACATGTAGAGGGAGAACAGAAAGAGAACATGGTTGATGATCTGAATAATGATTGACAGATGTTGCTGATAGTAGTTATTGATGACTTTCATAGTCTTGCTCTAGATATTTTGTCTCTATGTCATGTATATCTTCCTTTTATCAAAGTCATGTAACGGCCTATTTTGGTTTCTCCACTATGCCTGGGATGAATGATGTAATGTAATTGGTTGTCATATGTAAATTTCTGATGTATCCCCACTTGGTTGGAAGGATGATCCCCACTTGGTTGAGTGATGGATGTATGTATAGAGTCTTTGGGTGATAGGAAGGTCATTTATGGTTCTTTTTAAAGAACATTTTTTTTTTTGCAAATCTTTCCTACAGTCAGGGGGAGCATGTTTAGCACAGCAGAGAAGAGATTTCAGCATGTACTCAGGGGGAGCACAGCCCTTTGCCCTTGATGACAAAGGGGGAGAATGACTTTGAGGATATTGGGGTTGCCATCAAGTCCAAAGGGGGAGATTGTTGGCATTATTGCACAGGTTTGGCGCTATGGCACAGGTGTTGTCCTTGATGGCAACTCACTCTGATGACAGATCATTTCAGGCTCTTAGAATGAAGGAAATCATATATACGTAGGCTCACCTTAATGAAGCCATGTATACACGCAGGTTAGACGTTCCAAAGTCGCGTATGCGTATACACGCACTTTCATGCAAGGGAAAGCACGTACATGTGGGAGAACTTATTTTTGGTCCATGGTATTTTGTCCTTGGTATTTGAACCTATGGCTTTGGACCTTGGTATCTCATATAATGTGTTGATCCCAAGTATTGGGTCCTTGGTATTGATTTGTTATGGTTTTGGGTCGTGGTATTGTGAAAGGCAAGACTATAAAAGAGGAAGAAGATCATTGAGAAAAGATCATCTGAATCATTGAATATCTGATATCATACTAGATCTGGAATACTGATCATTGGGTTATGGTGCAGATCTGGATCTGAATGAAGGAGGAACCTGAGCGCAAGAAAAAGGATAAGTTCTCTTGATGGGTCAAAATCTTAAGGATTGAATAGTGGTATCTCTTTATGATTTTGATCTGTGATATGCAGCACACACTTGATCTATAAATCTGATAATCTAGGTTAACTAATGTCTGAATATTTGAAAGAATGAATTATCCTTTATAGATCTATACGCAGGTTCAGTGAAGCAAAATTGCATATACACGTTGTTTTTGTAAGTGAAAGTAGCGTATACGCAGGTCGGTCTTGACACAGAAGCGTATGCACACAGCTTTCTGAATAGTGAAGTAGTGTACATCTCTTGATTTATGTTCTAGTTGCTTCTGTTTATTGCTGCAATGTTCTGGGTTCAGAAGTGGTGTGTGATTACTGTTACTGTGATCTGGGTACAGTTGTCAGAGAAGTGTTTATTTTGATTCAGTTTTGATTGGTGAAAAGGTGATTGGTCGATGCAGAAATTCTTGATGTTTGATTGATGTTATTTGTGGATCCAGTCTGAAAATTAATGAAACATGGTCCCTGAAAGAAAAGAGAAGGTTGTAGCCTTTTGCAGGTAGGAGCCTACGTACTAGTATCCCAGCTAGTACAAGAACTAAGGGGGTTGTAGCTCCCTTCCAGGAAAAGCTGGAGAACGAGAGAGGGTTGTAGCTCTCTGCATGTAGCAACCTACGTACTAGTAAAGACTGCACCAGTACAGAAACATTGTAAAAATAAGTTTCTAATTAAAAAGAAGATAGAGACGAATTGCAGCAGGGGGTTTTCACCCACATTGGGTTTCCTCCTTATATCTTGTGTTCTTGTGAGTGATTGTCTTCTGCTCTGTTTCACTGTTTCTGGTACTGTCTATTTGATTCTGATACACAGATTAATGATCAACCTCTGTAAGATAAATTAAATTATAAGTCTGCATGGTATACGCGGGTTTCCTTATCTGTAGTTGCGTATATACGTGGTTTTTACTAACTGAAGTAGTGTATATGATCTAGGTTTGAAAAAGAAAATATTTGACTTGATAATACTGATTCACCCCCCCTCTCAGTATTATTTCCAACACAGACAATGTACTGGACTACACTGCAGTGCACCCTAATGAAGGTCTACCTACGTTGATCTTCTAAGAGGTAGTTTTTGGATGATTTCAGTGATGGAATCTCTTGGGAAGGAGGCATTCTGATGGTTGACTTCATTTAGAGCATGTAACGAATGCATTAGGTTTTGATGGGCCCTAATAGTACTGAACTGTAAGTTAGGGTTGATGTGCCCAAATGGATCTGTAACAGTTGCCCCCTAAAGCATGAAGTCGTAAATATGTATGTCGAGTGAAATTCTTTATCATGCGGAGAGGAGTTTTCGAAGCGGAAAGTGACCTACATCAATTACAATACATATATCATGATAATTTGATTTTTTCTCATGAACTTGCTGATGGAAGGCATACCCATGCTCAGCTTACAAAATTTCATTACATGTACAAATATAGTTGTCTACAGATATAGACCCATGAATGTAAGGCCATTATACATCTGATTTAGTACTCCTCAAACTGTCGCAGCTTGGATGGATGAAACTAGATCCGGGGTCTTTAATCTTGTTCAATCTTTTGCTCAAGTACAAGTCTAACCATGTGAATCGATGATCTGAAGTCGAACATGGGAAGACATTATCTAATTACCAGCCAATGATGTAAGTTGTTAACAGACGCGAGAGGAATCACCGATAATGATAATGATCCTCAAGGTACTACAGTAGATATCAAATGGTCTGAATAAGTGATTTTATTTCGAACACCATACAAAGTCTTTCAGTTGAAGGGCTGTGATGTCAACCTATTGCCGGAAACGAGAAACCTGTGATTGATGTATGCGAGCCTCAAGGTACTGAAGGGGTGTTTCTAAGTCAACTTCTTGGATAATGTGATGATGTCGACAAGAAGCAACTTGTCACAGGAGGGCCTTGATGTATCCCACATCAATGACAAGAAATGAGGTAAATGATTTTGGAATTGAAAATTTGACTAACGACAGAAGGTTCAGGAATGGCGATCATGAAAATGAAGGTTTACGATATTGCAAAGGATGAAGTTTGAACTGAATGACTTCTCTTGAACATGTCGGCAACACTAAGATGAATTGGTAGAATTGACCCAAAACAAAGTAATGGATGGTATGATAGACCAATGGTGTGATAACCATCAAGCTGAATGACCCAACCCACA
Source organism: Pinus taeda (assembly GCA_000404065.3). Classification (NCBI taxonomy): domain Eukaryota; kingdom Viridiplantae; phylum Streptophyta; class Pinopsida; order Pinales; family Pinaceae; genus Pinus; species Pinus taeda. The sequence goes on from APFE030599780.1 coordinate 8,031, forward strand.
CAGTCATGTATGATAGACCAATGGTGTGATAACCATCAAGCTGAATGACCCAACCCACATAGTCATGGTGATGAGGTGAAAGTGTCATGTTCAAGAGCGACTTGCTACCATAAAGTGTTTTCCCCTTTTTCAAATTTTCCCCAGTCATTGCTGACCAGTACCTCTTTACCTTTATCAAGATTGAGGAGGATAACATATGCTTGTTGTATAATTCCACCCTTCGGGTGAATCCATCGCTACTTGATGCTTTAACGAGTCTAGCGAAGGTGAAACTCGGTCTTGTCTAGATGGACAAGTTTTTCACTATTTGATGTTTTTAACGAGTTTAACAACAAAGATAAATTGGTCCTTTTCATGTTTAGAGAGTTTGAAAAGGGACGAAAAGGAAACTCCACAAGTTATTTTTCATAAATTAATCTCTCAAGCCCGAAAAAGTGTAAAATAATACAAGAGAGATATCATTTCCAAACAGTTAACAAGCTGGAAAGGACAAGTGCTCTAGAATCTTTTCATGTTTAGAGAGTCTAAAAAGATATTAAAGAGGACTCCATTTTGAGTAACGAGCAATGTCTAGGGTAGCAACTGGTTCTGGTGATGTTGGAACTTCTCAAAACATGTTTATTTATGTGAAGAGATTGGCTAATAAGACCACTCATTGTAATTGTTCCTTAAAAAGGTAAAAAGACCAAGTGAAAGTGTATGATCGACCAAAGAGATGGTGGTGATCGAATGAAACAACCAAAGCTCATATGATAGAAAAGGCTGATAGAATGGCAATCACAAGGTTTAAAATGGAAATGGGTTCATTTTTACACAAGCTTGAACCATAGGAAACTATGCTTGGGTTCAGTGTCATGTTTACACAAGCTTGAAATGAAAAACTTATGCTTGGAACTAGTTTACATTCCTCCAGCATGATGAAAGGGAGAGTCTTTTGTAACCAAATGGAAGTCATTGCGATGAAACAGGACAGCTATCGAACACCTTTTTGGCTTCGTCCAGATAGGGAAAAATGTGAATGGAGTGATTCCCTTCACATAAGCTACAGGGAAACTTATCTTTACCACTAGATGCATGCCCCCCAAGCTTCATTACATTCACCTAAGTAGACTACTTGCGTCTATTAGGTGGATGGAATGAAGGTTCACATACGAGATCAAGTGAAAGACTCGACTAGGATTTTATGAGATCTAATCAAAGACTCGAATTGGAACTTTGCTCCAAGGGTCCTTGTTTCTTTTTTTGACACAAGACAAGGAACTCTTCTCGTACCCTTTGTTTCATTTTTTAACGAGGTTGACACAAGACAAGGAACTATCCTCATAAGAGGTCATGAAGGAGAGATCTGGTTTCAATGCCCCCAGTACATGATGGACAACATCACTAAATTGATTGTTAGTTGATGTAGGTATGGAACAGGTTGCCACATAATTAACCCGTTGTAGGGATGATACCATTGGTACAAAAGGACCATTTAGGGAAGATGGTTGGCTAGAATCCATATTTGGACTAGGAAATGAAAGCTGGTCAACGGTGAAAATTCTACCTTCATACGGGAAACACATCACTCAAAACTGTGTGGAAACAATATCTCCCATGTCATAAACATAGTCGCACCCAAGAAGTAAATTGTAATCTAAAGGGCCTGGAACTACCATCACGTTTAGATAAATGATTTTTCCTCCCAAAGTAATGGGTAACTGAGGAAGGATCCCTAGTGGTTGACTGGTTCCTCTGTTAAAAGCCAATAGATTCTGGGTAACTAGAACAAGTGGTGGTGAACCAAGCACTTTCCAAGCAGTTGAGGAAAGGATACTCACAAATGCACCTTCATCTATAATAGTGCCAGATACAATCATATTACAAACTTGTACTATGATTTGGAAAGGCACATAAGAAGGAAGACAGAATCCAGCCAGTCGATTCCAATTAAAGGAAGTGACCGGACTACTTGGAGGGGGTACCGTAGAAATAAGAGAATTAACCCCTTGTGTTACGAGAGTGGGAGGATTGTCCTCCTATCTTGATGGAACATGAGGACTGCCCCCAAGCTCATTAGAATTTGAAGAAACAAAAAGAATTTGAGTGGTATCATATTCACTCTCTTCGGGAAAGGTACGATTTACTGAAGGTGAAATCGGGTCAACTGTTACCTTGACCTATTGATTTGGGTTGGGTATAGACTCATAGGATTCACTTTTAGAGAGAGTGGTTTCGACCAACTATTGATTTTGGTTAGTAAATTCATCAACTAGGGAAGGATTTAGGGAGAGTTTCCTGTAACCAGATGAGAGTCACTACAGTGAAGCAAGACGGTTATCCAACACATTTTTGGCTTCGTCCAGATAGGGACAAAGGTGAATGGGGTGATTCCCTTCACATAATCTATAGGGAAACTTTATTTTTCCCTTCTTTCCATGAAATTTACTAACACTAGTTGATGGTGTGTCACCAACATGATCTTGAGAAGTTGATGACACAGGATGATGTGAATGGGAAGACCATTCTTCTAAGATATGAGGAATATCAGGACAATTTTGAAGAAGATGGTCTCCTACACAAAGTTTGCATGGATATCGAACTTTGTGAGGCTTGATGGATGGTTTCTCATTAGATGTTGCATTCAAAGAAATGGTTGCTTGGTTGCCCCACTACTGAATTTGATTCTTCTTCTTCTTCTTTCTTTTCTTCTTCTTCTTAGCCACCTGGTTACTAGTACTAATACTTTCACCAAGCGAAGAGGAAGAAGGGGAGGAAGAAACAACCAAGGAAGAAGGAAAAGGGTCAACTTTAGGATCAATTGGAGGTTAATTTTGTCCGGTTGGAGGTGTACTTGATTGCAGAGAAATCACAACATTTTGAACCAAGGAGGTTGAAAACAACCATACTAGCAAGCCAATGGTAAATTCCGGAAGGGACAATGTAGCCATGTAAGGAGCACCAATATTTTTGAAAGAAGGAAAAGGATTAGGATTCTTATCAAAAGGAATTCCTTGATCGGTGGACTCTGGATTTGTCGCCATATGTTTGAACCTATGTTCAACTAAGGAGTGAGCGTGGAGGATGTTTTCTATGGTTAATTACTTTATTTTAATCAAAGTAACATAACAAAAACAAAAGAGGGATAATCTAGGCAAAAGGTTTACCAAGCAATTGTGAACTGCAGAATACCTCCCGGTGAACCGAGAAGTACGGGCAGACAATCTCCTAGAATGTTGTCTTCGGTGTATCACAGTGTACAAGGTGGCCGACTCAATTACCTAAGGATGGATAGCAACCTAGAGTTGTCCTCCCATATATACCCGAAGGTATGTGGGGGGCCAGTCTATATAAGCGTTGTCTAATGCAAAACCACACAATGAGAGCATTCCTATATACTTTACGTATTGTAACATTGCCCTTTATACATGAAGGTACATGGATGAGCTATGATATACTCACGTACGTGGAATGAGGTATCACACTCAGGATGTATTGCAGACAAGTTAGCGAAAGTTGCTTTGTTTTACAACAGTATATCACGTCTCTAGCCTAGAACCACTAAATGTTCTTATTAATGACAATGTTCCATTAGGTAAATTGATGTTTATTTTAAGTTGATCTTTCTTAGGAATTCGCCTTTCAAGTTCACCACGTGATGTATTCTGAAATTCCTAGGAATGCAAATATCATGAAAAGAATTATTTCCATTCAATTTAACAATGAAAATCCTAGCTACTTAAGGAAAGAGCAATCAAATTTCTTTTGACAAAGAGCAAAGAAAACATCTAATGCAATTTCCCCAGCTATTCCTTTCAAGCATTCACAAACTTCTCAATGCAACATGCATGTATTTCTTTTCTATTTCCCTTAATGTGAATGAACAAAAAGGAAAACTAATGCACAATCGATCAATAAAACCTTTTCATAAAAATGATGATTTTGCAACAATTGAATACTTTACGACACTTTTGTTTTCAAAGAAATGAGGAATTATGACACTTTCAATGAAAAGACTAATCATATGCACACATCAATCAATCGATCTTTCATGAATTGAGACTTTACGACAATTCAATTTTCGAAGGAAACGACGATTTTACAACACTTTCTTTTGACAAAGATCAATCAACCAAAACACTAACTTTCGACTATAGATTGAAAATGGCAAAGTAAATATCTAAGAAACATTTATCAATCTTAGTCTAAGTAGGGCCAGCTAAGGAGATGAAAACCTATTTTCTTAGACATGACATCCATTTACAATCAACAAACAAGCAATCAGAAGAATTTTGGCAAAAATGTTAATTCCAAGGGTGGGAATTTGACCCTAGGAAGATCAGTGCAGACCAAATAGGGAGTAATTGCGTTGTAGTGCACTATCTCTAACTAGAAGGTACATTGTAGCGCACTGTCTCTAAGGCTATCCTACGCTGATTCCTATGAGGCCACTCAAGAGTTATCTAACCTCAAATTTTGACCAAAATTCAATGCGAAAAGATGAATTACAACTAGTAAAGTATGTAAAGGTGTCTAAGGAGGTGTATTAGCTATTAGGATGGATAATTGATCCCCATCGGAGTCGCCAATTTTTTTTGGAAAGTTTTAGTGTCTAAGGATAAACGCTTAAACCCCTAGACTAGTAGCTAAGTCTAGAACAACAGTGCAAAGCATTCTCTACCTTTTCTATAACCAATAGATTAAAGAAGATAGTAAATAAGCCTACCTATAGCTTTCGCTTACTCCTTATCTCCCTTGACCAATTTTGTTGCTCCTTTCGGTACTTAATCTACTTGAAACGTACCTACACATAGACATAAGACAAAAACCGATCAAAGCATATGATAGTGATCTATTGATTAAACATAGAATGGAATCAAGTTCATAATACACATGTGAAAGCATAAATGGACAATACAAAAATATGGAAAAATATTTGAACACTTTATTAGTAAAAGGAAGAGTTATAGCCCAATTTTCTTGATTTAATATCACTCCTCCAGTTCAATCCCCTCCTCTCCTCATAACAAGCAAGACATTTTGACATCATTACAATACTTGAAAGCAACTCAAGTCTCATACTAACAACATCTCCCTATAATTCAATGATTTCTAGCCCCTGATCACTTAGATGAGTGGCCTTTTTATAGGTGAATGAAGGAATTTATTCCATAAATGGTGATAATGAATGCCCTCCCAAACTCAAAATTTTAGTTCCATGGAGGAAGGGATAAGGGATTGATGTTCCTTAACTCCCTACCTCATCCGAATTCGAGCTCAAAGGAGTAGATAAAGTTGGGAAGATTCTAGATGCACCCAATGGATAAGAATATTCCCAAACTCCAATGAAATTTCGCTCAAATTTTCCCAGCACAGGCCAAAGAGGGCTCAAGTGCACTACATAGCATTTAGACAATGTACTAGACTGCACTGCAGTGCACCCTAATGAAGGCCTGCCTATGCTGATCTTCTAAGAGGTAGTTTTTGGATGATTTTAGTCATGGAATCTCTTAGGAAGGAGGAATTTTGATGGTTGACTTCATTTAGAGCATGTAACAACTGAATTAGGGTTTGATGGGCCCTAATAGTATTGAATTGTAAGTTGGGGTTGATGTGCCCAAATGGATCTGTAACACTCCTCCAGCCATAGACACCCATTGTGCACCAAACATAACAGCTGCTTGATGACCAATACTGTAATGGGTGTGTGATTATAGTGTGGCACCCATAGAAAGTTGAGCAGAACTACCTTGTCTACTCCCCTGAGCCACTTCTGCAGTTCTAATGCAGTCATCTCAGTATTTGTGTCAACAACGTGGTGCATTGGCTATTTTGTCGCCAAGTGCAGGATGTTTCATGGTTAGCTAAGTCCGAATCTTCTAGTTTCAACAGTGGAACCTATCCCAAGCGCGGTCCTTCAAAGAGAGTCTCATCCGTCATCAGAGGTGTGTGCAAGGCGACCTTTCTTTCGTTAATGTCCATCGGCACTTTGGTCTTACCTTTGTGAGGAGGGACGTACTTGGGAAACTCAGTGATAGGGTCAGAACCCTCAACTACAACTTCCGCCACTTCCAGCCCCAAATCCTCATCATCCATCAGGATGTCCTCAATTTCTTCCTCCTCTAGCTATAAGTTAATGGCTTTGCCCTTTTCTTGTGCAGAGGGCTTATCCTTCTGTGGGTTTCTTCTAGGAGACGCGCGCTCTGGTATCACAGCATACTTGCCCTTCTTATCCTTCGTGCTCTCCTTGGTCAGGGTAGGCTTCGGTCTAGGTGTTCATGGTGACTTGGGGACTTTAGCTAGTACCTCTGCAACCTATGGAGCAACTCCCTCTACCTCCCTAACAACTTTTAGCACAACCCCCTCAACTATCATTGCTTTGGGGTCCATAGCTTTGAGTCAGGAGATAAAATCATAGGTGAAATTACGGTTGGACTCTAGAAACTAATCAAACACTTGGTTGTCAAGCAATGCTTCAAAGAATGCATAGGTCATGCACGTCTGAGAGCTCACCAACTTGATGTTCAAAATGGAAGTTGTTTTTCATTGGGCCTCCACCTATAATTTATAGGCCATTTTGAATTCAAATCTGACCGTTGCCCCAACATTCGGTTCATTAATGCTGGATTGGTGGCAGATTTCCAAGGATCTTACCGATAAATTATGTCTTAAATGTCGGTCGTCCACTCCACTTAGCCGCATTCTTATCATCAAATCATGAATACTGACTTTAACAGTCACTTTCCGACTAACCTGTGAGATTTTTCCCTGGGTAGCACAGCTCTTTTCGTGTTGTTGCTAACCCTGTGACATTTCCTCGTGCCACAAAATATCCTCCTTTTAGCTACCTAGAGCACTAAGACTATGCTACCTTCATATAGTCACCTGGATGGATCACCAATGTATGGCTTCAATCGGCTGCCATTCACCTTTCCTGGGAAGGGATCTTTGTTAAATTTAACCAACTGAACTGCTCCATTGTTAGTAATCTCCTTAATGACATAGGGCCCTAGCCAGTGCTTTCTGAATTTCCCTAGAAATTTGTCAAACTTGTTTTCATATAACAAAACCAGATAGGCGTAGTGATCTGGGCATAGCCCTTCATAAACTTCCTGTAATACCCAGTATGTCCCAAGTTTGCGCGCAACTATTTCGCACTCGTCAACGCCTCCAAGTTACGTATCACTACGATCTTCGTGGGATTTACCATCAGTCCCTGTTTACAAACCACATGACCTAGCAGAGTCACAAAAGGAACACAAAACATGCATTTCTTTAGATTTAGCACAATCTGGAACCTTCGACAAGTATCTAGCATTAATTGCAATCTTTCCACATGGCATTTTACTAACCCAAACATAGTCCAGTTATCAAAGTACACCTCCATAAACTTATGAATGAATTCTTTGAATGCAACAATGACTATGCACAAAAAATCACAGGCGCATTCTTCAATCCAAAAGGCATTACAATGTACTGAAAACATCCCCATTCAGTCACGAAGGTCGTCTTGCTTCTATCTTCAAGCATGATTTTGATCTGATGGTACCCAGAGAACCCATCAGTGAAGGAGTACGCTTCCTAGCCACCTACATTATCCAATACCTCAACAATGAATGGAGTCGGTAAGGGATCATTTATTCAAGCGTCATTCAACTTCCTCAGATCTATGCATTTCCTTATTTCATCCTTTTTCTTCTTTTCCTACACCACCATTGGGCTCACCCAATCATATTCTTCTACGGGCTCAATGATGTCTGCCGCAAGAATCTTATCAAACTCTAAGTGGACCTTCTCCTTACATTTCGGATTGAGACAGTAAGGTCTTTTCTTAATTGGCTTCGCGTCAGGTTTTAGTGTGATCTTCATATTGCCCAGGTCTCCTATTATCCCCTTTAACTCTGTAACCTTGGTAGGGAAAAAATCCTGGTATTTGCAGAGAAATTCGGTGACCTTATCTACCATTGCATCATCCCAATAATCTCCAATCTTCGCGAATTTGGGCTCCGCATCTGTACCAATATTTATCCATTTCATTTTCAGCAGTATGGTTATATTAGGATTCTTGATCTATGGTCCTTCAACCTTGCGATGACCCTCAACTTCAGGGATATTAATCTTTTGTGGGTCCTCGTGTTCTTCTTCAGTAGTCACGTTATAGCATTTTAACGCGTGGCTCAACTGAGTGGTCCAATCGAGTTGAACCAGATCCAAAGGATCATGTGGTATCCTAAAGATTGTTGCTTTAACTTCTTGTAGCGCTTCATCAATATAGTCAAACCCGTCTTCAAAGATGAACATCATTATGAACCCTTCGCACAGAATATCCCATTCTCCTGTGCCATGGCGAAGCTCTGTCTCCAAGTACCAGTTCATCGAGATGAAATCCAATGTGTGATAGAACAAGTGCACCCATTCAGGTTGGGGCTTCGCTACATAAGCCTCAATCCATTTGGCCAAGTGTGTGTGTGGATCATCCTTCCCATCATACTTTTATGTCACTTGTAACTTCAGTTTCCCAAAGCGTGTTCTCATCATCCTCCTACACTTGCGCCAATCATCAAAATCACCCTTGTGCGTACCTCACCATCTCGCAGGTATAGTGCGTAATGCCTAGTCCAACACCTGAAAGTACTGCTTCTTTGATACTTCTCTCTCAAATGCATCCAAAAACACATCAACATCATTCAAGCCATCATAAGTGGGTATATTTCTAACCTCTGACGACACACAGCGTAGCGACTGGGTCATCATGTTGTAGCTTAGCACGATTACTTCATGTAGCTAATTCTGCCATTGCTCTAATTCTTCGTCAGAGTCTGAGGTGTAGAAACTCTCATGATCCCATGTAATTTGTCCATCCACTATTATATTCACCCAATCTTGGTCTCGCACTGTTATTTTATATATTCATTCCAAATCTTCATCGCTTTCATTATCGCGGACTGGTTCTGTATAGCGAGATCCTTTAGCAGGATCTAGGGGTACTATTACATGAAGTGATTTCTTTTCAAATATCATCTTTCGTTTCTTTAGGTTGATTACCCTCTTCATGCCAGTAGCCCAATCAATGCTAAGGAGCACAGGGTAGGGGCTGCTGTCATCCACAATTTCTATCACTTCAAAGTTAGCCAATCTGCTCGTGCCTTCAATGTCTATAGTTACTCCTTATTGTCTTCCCATGGGATGATCTTCTGTTGATTTACCATCCTTAACTGAATTGGAGACCACTACAGTGTGGGTCTCCCCATCCGTTCCCATGTCTACTTTGGTAAACCATTCATTTTTTACCCTAGATTTGGAATAACCTAATCCATTTCATATTCTCATATCTACGCGGTGAGTCTCATCTCATGCCCTGTCCTTGCTTTATGCTTACCAATATTCCATATAACGCGTGGTTCACGCAGAGTGTTTCCGGTGCATCTATTTATAATTTCCTGTATCCCTTCACATCCTTTCTATTGTGCAACAACTTCATGCAGGTCTCTAGAAAGGTCATAAGCATAGAAGGGTCCATTTTCTAATTAGGCTTATCCCAATTCCCTGAGGTAGAGGCCTCAGTGAAGCTCTATTTTGCTTCCATGAATGTTTCGCATGCGCTCTCCGAATAAAATTCAGCCTCCTTATCTGAAGCTTTATGAACCCATGTGTTGTCTTCGAGCTATTTCCCCTTGTCATCACCCATTGCAATTCCACTTTGGAGCACTATATTCACATTTGGATCCTCTTCACGAGGCTTAGCCCTCATCATCTATAGGTTCCGAGTTGGCTGAGGTGGTAGCACCCCTTTGTCGCATATCCTTACTATCAGCGTAGGAAAGTCCTCTGTCTCATGATCAAATTGAGTACAATATTTGTACAACGGAAGCGTTGGGTTAGTGCATTCACGGGCATAGTGTCCTGGTCCTCCACAATTGTAACAAATCAGTTGTCCTTGACCTCTGCTAGGTCCTCCTCTACCTTGGCCCTATCTGTGCCCTTGAAAGTCTGTTCGCGCCATCCCTGCACTTTGGTTAGGAGGCCACGTTTCTACCTAAACTCTATATGCGGGTGTTCTGTCCATCATCAATTCATAACTTTGGCAGTTGCATTCATCATACCATACCTACCTACAGAAGTTTCAGAACAATTGTTGCGATGTTTGTACAAACTTCTACAACAAATGATAGTTATCAGTCGCATGTTTCCCTGCTACTTGACATATAATGCACCACAATGCAGGCCCTGTGCTCAGCCCTACCTGGGCTTCTGGCCTTAAAGGCATCGGTCCTCCTCCTACAATATAGTTTGCAAAGACAGGGCAGTGGTCTTTGTCATGCCCTTGACCTTTAAATTTCAGGCACCATATCTCTTCGCGCGCCTTCGACTGAACTGTTCTTGCCCTCCTTCAAACATTGCATTTCGAGACAAAGATTTTGCAACTGCACATCGATTTGCTGAACCCCTAGATTCAGATCTTGCATCGGTGTTTTATGCAATCTTATGGCAATATCCAAGGCCTCTGCTTGAGTCTTAATATTTTGTTGTGACAATGCAACCCTTAGGTGAGGCAAGAGAAAAGCCACAAACCACTCGCGGTGTTGTCCGTCTGTTAAGTTCATATTAGCTTCACCAATTTAACACTTCAATCTCTGATCCAATTCCCAAGGTGTCTCACCTAGTTTCATCATGATTTCCTTGAACCCCACAATCAACTGTGCCTCAGATTTAGGCCTATTGAACTCTTTATTCAATGCGGTCTGGATCTCTGGCAACTAGCGTTTGGGTTATCATTAGAGTACTTGATGTAGCAGGTTAGTGCATGATCCCGTAAAGCACTAACTAACATTACCTTCTTCATGTGATCATCTATGAAGCCTTGGGCTTCCCATATAGCTTTTATGGCAACCCAAAACTGGCTTGGGTCCTCATTTCCCAAGCCCTTGAACAAAGGCAACTTCACTGAATTCGCCATGTCGAACTGCGGTGGAGGCGGCGATGGTGTGGGCGAAGTCCTAGGGGGTGATGGTGGTGAAGCTGGAGGTGGTGTGAGTGGAGGTGGTAGTCACAGGAACCATCGCTTTATCAACTGAACTGCAGTCCACGGAGAAGCCTGCACTACTCCCTCTTTGTCACTCAAAGGAGGTGAAATCAGTGGGCTATATTTGGGACCCTTTCTTTCTTTGTTTCTGTAAGTCTTTCCACTTCACATAGCTCCAAACATCAAGGTAGCTGCATAACCCATTTTTTGCAAAATAACATCTTAATCCAAGTATTTAAAGACTTCAAGTAATTACCTCACGGACCTTTGAAAAAGCGTCACTCCACCTCACTGTAATTGACTAAGGTATCGACCACGAATTCAGTCACAAACCTTCCTATGATATGATCAAGCCAATGATCAACATCGTGGGCAAACTTATCCTTAGAGGCTTCCAGTCTTTGTACTAACTCTTGGGTCCAGACAATTAGACCGTTAAGCCTCCACCTTCCTTGTTTATCTACTAGCTTCGTGATCCACTCATATAACTCAGCTGGAAAGGAACGAAAAAAGATCTTGTGGATTTCTATATACATGTACCTGTCTAGCCACTGTTCCTTTGTCAGTCATGGATTTTTGTTCTTCTGTGCCGTGAATTCGTGGATCTTCCTATCCAACCAGTATTTGATCTCTTTCTTAGTTGGATTCCAGTGATACGACATCACACATCTCTTCTGCAGATTTTGGTCCTAGCAACGGAACCATTTGTTGGCTTTGTGGGGCTTGACCTAGGTTTAGCATTAGTTAGCCAAACAAATCCCTACACTACTGGCCCTTTCGGCATCAAATCACGGAGCGTGGATCAAAGTCTCACCTGAAGCAGTATGGGCGAATGCTAGAACCAAGTTTGTGCAACCTGAGATGGTCGTGATGTTGGTTTATACCCTTTGCCCCTACTTTCATGTAGGTCACTAAGCTTTAGGGCTTTGTCAGTCTACCCTTTATTCCGCCCTTCAGTACCTCAACAAGGGTGTACAATTGACCTTTACGTAGCCCTACCCTGTGATCTAGGTACTTCCGCGCAGATATGACAACATATTTTATAGGTTCCCAAGTTATCTTAAGTGTTTTACTTATCTTACTGATTAATCACAGTTAGCACTTCGTAAATTGATATCGTTACTTGCGTTAAATTAACCAACACAATCACATATATTCGCACATCATATGAACACTGTAAATTAAACCCAAAATGCAATGTAATCAGATGCATTAACAAGAAATAAATACAAAGTAATTGCAAAATGCTTCTCTTTATTGATATCTTTAAGTTATTACGAACTCTATCCACCCTGCACACACAGCTGCAGGGGTCCGCACACTCAGTTGCGGACTTCCACCCTAGGTATCTGCACACTCAGCTGTAGATCCTCTACCTACACTAAGACCCGAAACATTAGACTTATCTACCAACTCCTTACTTTATCTTTCACTATGGACTACTTAGAGCGAGCTTACTTAGCTCCTTTTTATACAATCCCATGGTCTGTAGACCATGGGTGGATCTTTACAACCGACTTTACACTTTACAAAATAAGGGTAGACAACCCTTTATGACTCTTGACACCTTCGCGCTCCACAGCCACAAAATGCGGAGACTTTACAACTTTACTACAAAATTGTCCCAAAACATGGGCTTTTAGCCCTAAAAATTTCCTTGGGGGAACCCGTTCCCAATAGGCAGATTTTAAGATATCAAAAATTTCTTCCTCTCTCACACATCTACGAATAACAAAATCTGGTCTATTGTAAAAGAGGTTTCCCTGTATCCAAGAATATGAAGCACTTTTCTAAATGATATTCCTCTTTCCACGAGCAGATAAGTGAGGTGGTGTTTTTTCAGTGACTAAATAGTTAGCTATGTCAACAAACCATTGGGATTTTACTGACATAGAAAAAATATGTTCGTCAGGGAAATCATTCATCAACATGAATTACTTCACCGAGATTATTTAATATATAGAGATAATCAACTACAACATTAGAATTTCTTGGTCTATCAATAATTGTAACACTGAATTTGTTGGACACCTAATCCTAATGGGTTAGTGTGGAAGCCGAACATACTAAGTAGTCCAAGGGACCTTGGGATGTGAATCCCAACGGTCACCATATTGTACTATAAATGTACATCTATTGTTAATAAAAATTGCAATGCATGCTTTATCTTTCACATTTGTTCTCGTTGTCCATGTCTGTTTAACATCGTATCAGAGCCATGATGTGTGGCCTGTTTTCCCTGAGCAACTGATCTGAGTTGCCTTGAATAGTGCTGGCCTAGGCTTCATTACCTACGCTCTGTCTGTCACACCTGCACTGCCTCTGCCATAACGCATCTGCCCTGACATGGTATCAGAGCACAGGTCCCAGAAATAGTTGTAACTCCTGCTGTCCTGAGAGCTGCTCAGTCCTGAGCGCTACTCTGACATTGATTCCCTGGCTCTGCCTCTGCCTGGACTGACTGCATTATAAGCGTTTTCATTCAAGGCGGTATTGCGCTCTCTGACTGCCAGAGACTGCGCCCTCATGAGTCATCGATAATGAATGCGCATAAGCATTGATGCGTTTCTGATTTTGAATTGATATTGAATGCACCTGAGCATTGAATAATCTGCCCTGTCACCGATTTGCAGCACGTTGCTCTCAGAAACATTCAGGTACATTCCCCTAGTATCATCGAAATTCCTAGGATCAATTTTACGCCAAAGAGACCCCGGTTCTCCTGTGGGCTCATGCATATTTTCGGGTCTAGAGTCTGTAGTTAGAACTAAACTGGAATTTGCTCTGTACTCACACTGCTTGAAACGGACGTGAGCCTCGTCTCCTCCCCCAAGATGTGCCATTGACTGCAATTGCAATTCGAAGTCTGCCTTGGCTCTGACCTTTTTTAAGTCAAATCGTTTTGCAAAGTCTGTCTTCTTCATTGTGGCAGGATTTAAGCCTTGCACTGTAATCGATCGATAATCTCACACGCAACCTCTGCTTGCAGCGTCGCTCCTCTGCCTCCTTTGCTCATTCCTGTCTGCTAATATTTGGAAAGAGTATTTTTTTAGTCTAATGTAAACTTCGCTAAGAAAAAGGATGATCCGGTCGGATGTATAACAATAATTAGATCCCGATTTATGTATGGTATGGTAGCTGGTTTGCGCAGTTTGATTCAGTATTGCGCAGTTTGTTTATGCATGAAGATAGCCATATGACTTTAACCTGATTCATCTCAACGTGGAGATGTATTCTTTCTCACTATGAGTCCCGAAAGTTTGAGAATGACAAGAGAGATGATTTTAATGGCGGTATAATGTTGTGCTGTTGATATGTATTTATGATGGCAGTTTTGAGTATTAAGCAGTTTTCAAAGGGTTTATATAAGCAGTTTTCAAAAGCATTCAAAGTCATATCAGTCAGAGCATCTTACATATCAAAGCATTTAAGGAGGTGAGTCATCACATTTTAAAGTTCTGTTATTACAAAGTTCGAACCAAATGACATTTGAATCATAGTAGCTCTCCTTTGCACTCAAGCATGGAAGATACGTTAGTAGCTTTAAAAAAATCCTACTGTTCAATATGTCCCATAGCGCCTTTCAAATGGTTACAAGCAACAAATCTATTTGGAAAAGTCGAACTTTGCACTCTCAATATATCATCGCAAGACGATTATAGGTGCGCTGCACATAAATTCATCTGCTTATTGTGATACAATGAAACCTTATGCAACAATTGTTCCTGTCCTTGGATCATAAAAGAGAATCCATTTCCACTCTAGCCCTTCTCACACAATAGATTCCGATCTCACAAATTCCGAGCTCACATAACTGTGAAAAATCGGGTCGCTGCAAAATCTTTTCACAGATGTGATTGGCGTTCATGGCATGGGGTAAAGGGCACATATGACAGAAGGCGTAGTAACGGCTTTGAGAGCAAAAGGGCCGCCCCTCTATAGGGTCTGACATCCGGAAATAATTATTCCTCTGAGCAGGGAAGCATTATCGTTGTCATTTCTCTGAATTTGAGTTTTTTGGATGAAATTCTATCGAAGAATTCAATTTGGCTATCTACATGCATGTCTATTTAATTTGATACTGTGCACAAGCTTTCGCTTATAGAGAAATGGATGTGCCTCGTTGCAGTTGTATTGTTGAATGGTGAATGCAGTATAACTGGAGTTAACGCTGATAGATGATTTGTAAGTCAAATTTTTTATGACTTGGCACATGCTCAAGCAAATTTTAAGAGCAGTATTGAAGCCACCTCGAAGCAGATTTGGTGTTGTCCATGGAACAATTTGAAACAACCTCTGAATGAAGTGATTCGTAGAGAAGTGATCAGCATTATGAAGTGAATTTGAAGCATTTTTGAAGACATTTTTGGAAATCATTTTTTGCAATTTCTTGTAGAGATTTTGGAGCAGTTTCTTGTAGAGATTTTGCATGATTTCCATAGCAGCTAGATGCTCTGAAGTTTGAAGTTGAGGACAGCGCTCATCTTCACATTTATATATTTTTTGCATTGGTGATGTTATGCTCCAGTTCATTCTTGAAACGAACTGTGGACTGTTTTGATTTACCATGTGCCCATGTACCAAT
>APFE030599781.1:0-26300 GCA_000404065.3 Pinus taeda
GCTTGAGTGGGATTGTGTGCTGTATAACAGAGGTGTCATAGGACTTAAGGTCCTCATAACTCCATGCAAATACATCTTGAAATTCTTTAAACAGGTCAATGTATTTGGGCTTTTGTTCAGGAGGTAATGCAGCTGATAGTTTATGATTTTGGGGCTTTGGACTGTCCCTATGTTGTGTTCTTCAATGGTATTGTTTAGGGGTTCAAATTTTGGCTTATTAGGGACATCATTAGAATCAAACATATCTTCCAATGGAGCTAAGCCTACAGGCAGAAGGTTGCTTTTTAGCTGTATTATTTCAGTTTCATCTTCAGGTATCTGCTCATACTCAATCTTTTGGATTTCTTGAATGTTATCCTGGTTGAAGATTGTAGGGTTTAGCAATTGGTAGATTGTTTTGGGTGAGAGTGCTTGGCTGTGATTTAGATGAAGTATTTGTGATTGACTTGCTGGCTCTAGTAGTTGTGATTGACTTGCTGGTTGAGTATCTATGTTCAGGCCTGCAAATTCTTCCTGTAAATTCAGAAAATTTTTTATTTGTGCATCATTGTCAAACACTTGCCAGTCTTTTATGTTGTTTGGGACTGATGGTCTATGTCTCACCTCAGCTGTGAAACGGTGATTGGGGTCAAAGGGCAGCTTGCACGTACTTGCAAACATGGCTAAGTTGTGAGCATGTAGATTCTGGGCCCTAGGAATTTTGGTGATCTGGAAATCAGCAAGGGGGTTAAGCAACTGAGTGGCAGCAGCTCTGTAAGACCTAAGTCTGTTGTCTTTAGTAACAAAATTGCCTTTAACCTGTTGGATGACCAAGTCTGAATCTCCTAGGACTGATATGCTAGTAATTTTCAGGGAATGTACCAACTTGAGGCCTAATAAAAGGGCCTCATATTTAGCCATATTGTTAGTACACCTGAAATTTAGTCTGTAGGCTCTTCCTTCTGCATGGCTACCCTCTTTATTGTGCACCCACACTACTGCTCCTGCCCCTAGCTTGTTAACTGATCCATCAAATTCTAGGAACCATAAGATTTCTTTTTCTAGGGGGTTTTGAATGAGGTCTGTGTGGGATGAATTGGTGATTTGTAGGATGGGCTGATTGATTGGCTTGGTTTGCTTGACATCCACTTCACTTGGTAGAATTGTTTTGTTTTCTAGGAAGGCCCATTTTTCAATATTCTGTTCAAAACGGTGGCTTCACAGTCATTTGTTTTGTGGTCTGACTTTTGCCATTGCTTGATTCGGTCTGTGGCTGGATATCAGGCTCATCTTGTTCAGCAATTTGATTTGTCTTAACTATATGAGCCTTTCCATTGGCGTTGCTGTTTGTATTGTCATTATAAAGGATATATGAGTCTATGCCAGAATGGACAGCATAAATAGGGAAGTTTTGAGGCTTCTCTGTACTACTGACCATGTATTTCATTAAGGACTCTCTATACAACCTCTTGGGTTGACCAAAGACTGTGATAGTAGCATAGGACATGTCTAGTTGGAGAGATCCTTGAAGCTTAGCTCCCCATGATCTTGACAGCAACATTCCATATTTGGGTGGAATATCAGCAACGACTACATCCATGAGGATTGTTTTTTTTGGGTATTGAACTAAGGACACACATAGGTCTTTTATTAGGCCTAAACACTTGACCTGGCTGGAGTCAAATGAGTAGAGGTCTTTGTATGGTCTAGTGATATCCAAATTCAACCTTTCCATTATAGATTTGGGCATTAAGTTGTGTGAAGCACCTGAGTCAAACATTGCATTGTGTAATATTTTGTCATGCACATGCAGGATGACATAGAAGGGTAGGATTCCTGAGCCTGCTACTTTTCCATCGACCTCTGGTCCAAAAAGCAATTCAGGGGTGTCATCCAATACATTGACGTTATCTACATTATCTTTGCCTCTGGCATGAGTGAGTTGTAGAGATCTTTGAATCTGCTGTTTATAGATCTCATTTTTGGCTAATTCTGCTAGAGGTATTGTTATTTTCAGTTTTCCAATTTCAGTTTCCAAATCAAAGGGTTTTTCTGTTTGTGCTTTAGTGGTATTGGTAAGCCTACTTTCTTTATCTGCTGAGGTTTGTTCCTGATTTTGGGGTCTGTTCTTGTTGATTACCTCTTGAGGCTCTTTGTTTAATTTAGGTTGTTCAACTGATGGAGTAGGTGGATTCAGTAACTTTTCAGTGATGTCTTCAACAGTTACTTCATTTGAAGGAGAATCAGTTGTGCTCTTTGGTTCCAGAACTGTGGCACTTTTGGGCTGTAATTTATCTTTGGTTTTCTCAGGTTGTGTTACATTCACAGTCCCACTTCTCAACTTGTATTGTTTATGAACTTCATAAACAGCAGTGTCATAGCCTTGTTTGAAGTCAAATGATTCTCCTGAACTGGTCTGAAACTGTTGACCATCTTCCTGCTCCTGATCCTCTTGAGTTAAGAAGACTTGGTGCTTATTGTCAAGACCCATTAGGTGGATATGCGTGTCTTCTGCTTGTTCTTCAGATGTGGATGCCTCGGCATAATTTTCCTGAAATGGTGGTCTTATTTCAGGGTCGTTGTTGGCTTTGCTACCTCCAGGGTTTTGGTTCCTCCTAAAATTTGGATTCCTACCAGGATTGTTTGATGGTGCTTCCCATGAGGATTTTCTTTCCACAGATTCTACCCTATCCCCTAACCTCTTCATACCAGAAATTATTGCATCTAATTTTTGGTCCAAGGCTAAGGGCTCTTCTTTGAAAACCACCCTCTTCTCTACTTTGGCCCTATTCCTCTTAGCAATCAGGTTTGCTTCAACAGTTACAGCAACTCTCTGAGCTTCTTCAAGGGTTTGAGGGGCTCTTTCTTTTAATTGATAGGCCATATCTGGGTCAAATCCATCTGGGAATTTGTATAAAGCTAAATCCGGAGGAGGTCTCATATTTTGAGGTATAGCATTATACACATTGTTGAACCTAGCACAATATTCCAACACTGTTTCCTGGGGACCTCTTCTAATCATATCATACTCACCAAGTATATGTAAAGGGTCCTTCTTTTTCTCCCATCTATTTGTAAAGGATTGGTAGAGCTCATCAGGGGTAGTAATACTGTTTGCAGGCAGAGATCTAAACCATGTTCTTACATCCCCTGTTAGGCTTTGAACAAATATTCTCATCCTTACTGTTTCATCATCTATCTCATAATTTTCAAAATGATCTTGCATTCTCTTAGCATGCTGGATAGCAGAATAAGGACCAATGGAGTCAAAGTATGCTATTTTGGCTTGATAGTCTTGAGGTAAAGCCACTGGATTGGCAGGTAATTGCAGAGGTGCATACCTGGACATATTTGCTGGGTTTTGGAGGTTAACTGGGACAGCTGGGATAAGGGGAACAACAGGTACCACAGGGGTAACAGGTATTGAGGTTATAACAGTGTGGGACAAGGGAACTTGAGTGGGAGAAGAAGGGATTGGTGGGGAACTAGGGGAATTAGGGGTAGAACGGAATAGGATCTTGACTGGGGTGGGGATTGAGTTAGGCAGCTCTAGCTGTGGACTGATATCAGCAAAATGATCTTGTGTCTGCTGGTTCCTAACAAATCTAGGGATGGTATTGGGATTTTCGAAGATTGGGGGAGGGTTAGGGTTAGGATGTGCCCTTGTGTACCTGATATTCTTCTTGGGAGCCAGCTTCTGAGCTAGTCCTGTAAAGTTTTATGAAGATTTTGTGTTGCAAGGACTAGACAGGAGCTCTAAAATCTGTGTATCTGTATGAAAGACAATTTGAGTCAGCTCTACCTTAAGGTGTCTTAACTGGTATTCAGACTGTGAGCGCAATTTTTTGATAGATATTCAGGGTTTTTTAGAACCTGCAGGTCCCCAGCAGAGTCGCCATTTATGTTAACACCCAGGTTGTTCTCTTTGACTCTCAGAGAATACGGCCGGGGTAACCACTAACCAAGCTTTGGGCTACAGCTTCTAGCCTAGCTGCAGTCAGAGAGGGCTCTCTCTATGAGGTTTTGTCACTGTTTTTCGGTGAAGGTTTTTAGGCTAGTTATGGAGTGTATGTTTTGTTTGTTTTTATGTTTGGTTGGGAGGACGCTTCTGACTTCTTTAAAGTATATTAGCAGGTAAGATTAATCCATTGGGCAATGGGGTCTAGGACTGTTTTCTCTTGGAATCTTGATTTTGGTGAGGAGAAAGGCTACAGGGCCTGTGTGCATTTCATGAAACAAACTGTAAATAGTGAGAATGCGGTAAATACAACTAGCAATGAGCAATTAAGATTTCCTTACTTAAGCTGTATATTTGTGAAAGATGGCTTGTTATCTAGGAGCAATTACTTGAATTCCTAAAACAACAATACAGAGTGATGACATGATTTTTAAAGGTAGCAGCTAAGAATTACGCTTTAAATCCCTTATCAGAAGAAAACATATGAGATAGAGTTGATTGAGCTTAGGGTAGTCAATGACTAAATCCTGAGACTATTCTTTTTCCTTACTATCTAGAGTTCAAACGTATAGAAAACATGAGAAACATATGAAATAACAGGAAACACAGGTGAAATAAAGAGTCATGAGGAAAACTTATTTGAGCCATGTAATGCACAAGAATCCTGCAACTTTGAGCCACACACCATCAAGAGATCAAGAGACTAACATCTTTGAAGAAATCCCACTGCCTTTGTATTAAACTGTCTGAAGGTTTACAATATCAGAGTTACAGAGAATATCTCAGAAGAATTTCTTACATCCGGAGTCCAACCCCTCCTAATCAAAATGAGGGGGAATATATAGAAGTTTGTTACAAAATATCTCAGGTATGAGTCATCTGAGCGGAAAAATATCTCTTACATTGGGACAGAGAAAGTAGATGAGAAGTTATTACAATCTTTAATGAGCTATAAAAGCTATTAACTGCTGTCAGAGCAATTTTGACATCTGGAGCTTTATGGAGTTGGTTGAAGTCGGCTGAATGCTTTGAATTAACTGCTGAGTGGCCTTTTGTGCGGCTGTGTGTCCTCTTGGTGAGCTGTCATGGTCCTTCTGCTGAATTTTCCTTTAAGCGCCTTAAATGCTTGCTTTATCCTCCTGTTGTCCTGTATCTTCCATCCTTCTCGAACATTTCATTTAGTCTTGATCCTTCCGTATGAGAACTATACAAACCATGAATTCCATTATGGGAACAAGCCTTTGTCTGCATGCTGAATTTCACATAAGTGTCTTTGAGCAGAGTCATCTTGAGGGATGAGGAAAATATCCATCTTCATTTCCATGTTGTCTTTAAACAACTATTTATGATCTAAGTCATCTGAGCTCTTACTCTATAATCTGCTTTAAAAGTATGTGGCATTAATGACGCTTGACTTCGGTCCTAGTGAACGGAATGACTGAAGCAACGTGGCAGGATGGACCATGGATTGCCACAATCTACTTGGGCATCTGATGTCTTCTGATTTTTATTAAAGTCTCATCGGCCTCTGTGTATTTGAAGAAATTGGGAGGAGTCTCAAAGAGGTGATTGACCTCATTTTCAATGAAGAATAGACCTCCCAATTTGTCATACAAATCTTGCCCTGAAGGAGGCCCTTTCTGTTCAGATGAACTGCCAGATGCAGTGATCTGATTCTCCATATATGTCATCAACAGGCTGAAATCATTCACTAGCGACTCCTTTCACTGAAAAATCTAGCGATCAGTGCTTCATGGTGACTTCACTGCACCAAGATCAGTAGCTTTGAGATTTTCAAGATGGATCAAATCGCAAGAAGATATGCTCCCTTGAGCCGAGATCACATTCTAGGTTTTCCAAATAAGATACCCAAGGTAGATTGGTTAAGGAATCTACCTATATTTAATGATGATGGTAAGAAAGATGCTGCTCTTCATCTAATCAGATTTCATATGCATATCCGCAAGTTGAAGGTGGATTTTACGGAAGATTGCTTGATGAAGATATTCTTGGCCACTCTGGAAGGTACAGCTCAATCATGGTATGAAAGTTTACCGCCTGCTTGTATTTATTGTTTAAAGGATTTTCATGCCTTGTTCATTGAATGATATAAGGACTTTTATCCATCATTAAACTTAGTTCATGACTGCTGCAAGCATGGTTATAGTTTTATTGAAAGCCTTGAGAAATATTATGAAGATGATAATTTTATGGATTATGAGATCATGGAGGTTCTGTACGAGAATCCATTTAAGCAACATGAAGAGAACCTAGTGGATACTCATCATGATGATCAGGAAATTTTGCAGCAGAATCAAGATAAGCAGCTTGAAGATGGCCACATGGCTGAAAATGGTGAAAGGGAGAATTTTCTTTCAGATCCGCCCATAGAAGAAGACAACATGCCAAGAAATCAAGTTTCATTTGCAGATTTTGATAATGACCAGTCAGCTGTTTTAGATCTACATTCAGATTGTGATGACCAAGCATATCTTATGTTGAAGCCCATCAAAGAGAACTCTATTGTTGAGATCATCTGGAATGAAGAAGACAAAGTTATTGACCAAAGCATTCATGAGAAGGTAATCCGGTCGTTTCATGGACAACAAGATGGGATCTTTGTTCAGGTAAGTGAGAAATCCTCTTTTGATAACTCAGTGGTAAATGATAATTTGATTGACATGTCATTTGAAGGCAATCACTGTTTGAGCAAAAGAAAACAAAAGGTATTGTCTTCTTTATCTGAGGATGAGATAGATCTACTTTTGAGAGGTCTTGTCCCAACTCAAGTTAACATAGAAATGTAGTGTGCACATGGTCAAGAAGATGATGGTGGACCTTCTTCCTCTTCTGAAAAGGAAGGTTTTGTTGTTGAGACCATAGACAAAGCTTTTGATCCAAATGTTCTCATGCCATCAGAACAGAGCCTGCATGAGGAGTTAATTCAGTCAGTTCATGAAAAGCAAGATGACATCTTCATTCATGTAAGTGAAACAGTTCCTTTGGATGAATTTATGGTAGATGATAGAAATGTCATTTTTGCACCTCAAGAATCAGCTGAAGTTTCTTTCCTTATGATTGAAGAATGTAACAAGGAACTTGATAATTTGGTTATGATACCATATGAAGATGACCTACCATATTGTCAGACTACAGAAGATCATAGCATACAGGATTACTTTTCAGATTCTTCATATGTTTCATGTGCTGAAACGATTTTCCAAGAGGAGATCTGCTCATCTACTTGTTCAGAATTTTCCGAAGCACATGATGAAGGCAGATCAGAGTTTGAAACAAAGGATACCTTGTTCTTTCAGCAGGAGGTGGCAGTGGCAAATCTTCATGTTTTTCATGATCCTCTAGCAAGTTTGTTGCAGCCAGCAGTGATAGTGTTTATTACAGTGTTCAGTGATGAAGGAGATCATGGTCAGCTATGTTTTTGGATGCCCAGGGATAGGTTTGTACTGTTGACCAGAAGTTTCGATAGGAAGAATCAGTCAAGAAGCCATCTTCTTGATTGGTTGCATTGGCATTATGATATAGTTTTATGGTATGTTGTCTTGTAACCTAGGCGGTTATGTACTTCCATCAAGTTTTAAGTTTTAAGTTTAGGTTTTGAGTTAATTTGTTAGAATCAAGTTTCTTCCATCATTTCAATTTGTCATCGAGTCGGTTTGAGTCAAGTTTCAGTTAAGTTTCAGTCATTTGTTAAAGTCAATAAAGCTGTCCCGGTTTGGGTCACATATGTAAATAATGACTCCATCGCCCAATGGTTGAAAGTACTGGTCTGCTCTCCCAGAGGTCTGAGGTTCTTGGCACCTCCAAGGAGCTACCATCCCCATTGGAGCCAATGTTAGTGTCAGTCTTTCCAGCCTTTCTCCAGTGATCAAATGTGCTTTTACAAAGTGATTTTGAAGTGTCAAGGTCAAATTTTTTCATTTCAGTGAGTCTTCAAGCAAAATTTGGTCACTAGGCATTAGGTCTAGGGTTTGCTCTCACTCCTTTCAAAGTTGCCCAAATGCCAACCTATGTCACTATTCAGCTGAGCCTATCATCATTCATAGGGTTTTCATCATCATGTCAAGTTCCATAGGGTCATTTTACAACTTATCCATGCTTCAGTTGTGCCTAGCCAAGGTTCATTTCCCTCTCCTAGGGTTTTGAAGGCAATTTCTCTTGGACGGTCAAATCAATGGAAAACCTTGTTTCCTGATGTTCATACACCTTCCCCTATCCTTAATGTACCTTATCAAGCACTTCCCAACACTCAGATCCCCCAAAATCCTCATTTTTGCACAAACCCTAGTTTCTTGCTACAACCTGGCAATTTTCTAAGTTGGGCCTGTGTTTTGCACTTTTGGACCCTTTCCCCTCACTCAATCTCTGAGATTCCACTTTCCCCTGCTCCCCAACATCCCTCCCCACTCCCAAAAATTTCCCCAAGAATTTAGAAGCCCCCTATTCCCTTCATTTCGCTTCATTTCGACCAAATTCCTTGTTTCACACATCAGGGCAAGTTTCACTCAAATGATGTTTCAGAGTAGTCAGAGATGAATTTTGGAAACTTGAGAGAGGTTTTTGTCCACAACATGCCAAAGAAGAAAACTCTCCTTCACTTTTTACACAGATGTCATGGTTTGAGATAAATGTCCAAAATATCGGTGAGATTGAAGGTGCTCCAAGGACGGTTGGCCAAAACACAAAAATGAAAGAAAATGCCCGATCCACTCCAAATTTTGGCCAAAGCCTATTTGTCTGAGCATGGTACTTGATTTGGGACTCCCAGCCCAAATTTCAAGAAATTTGGAGAAAATTTTGTCATTTGTGAATTTTTTGTGCAATTTACAGGTTCTGGCCATTTGAAACACCGCGCTCCAAGCGCGACTATTTTGGAGGACTGCTCGGAATTTTGAAAACTTGGCATTTTTGGAAAGGGAATGCAAAGAGAAAAATTACCAATACTTGGAAGAAGCCTGATTTTGAGATTTGAGCCTCCAAAAGCTCAAAATACATCAAAAAAATGACTTTCTGCCCACTTTTTGAGTTGTAGAAAGTGACCTTGGGAGAAATGGTTTTTGAGGCAGAAAAACAACTCCAAATGCAGAAATTTCACTTGGGATGGAAAGTAGACAGACCAAGCTTTCCAATGAGCCATCTTGCACCTGATTTGGACTAGTGGAACCCACTCAAAAGTTGCTGCAAAGGGGCGAAGCAGTGAGAGCCAGGGGGCGCGGCAGTGAGAGCCAGCTTTGCCAGAATTGACCTTTTTTGTCAAAAAACATTGTTTTGACTATGGTTGACCATTTTTACTTGTAGATGATGGGTAAATGTAATATTTTCATGGAACTTTTATATATTTTATCTCTCTTTACCCTTCTAGAAGCTTCCTTGATGTAAAAAGTGAATAATTAATGCATGAATCAGTTAGCTAAGTAATAGAGGCAAGTTGTTGAGCTGCCTATTATCTAGTGCTTAGTTTGGAATTAGTTCAAACTGCTCCTAGAAGGATGAGCTCGACCCCTAGAGGCAAGGGAAGAGGTTAGCTTGCCTATATTATGTGTTTTCTTAGTCATTTTGAGAGGTTGGAAGGTTGGACTCTTGTGGGAGAAAGTTTCATTGTATATTGTACATCTATCTTTGCAATTTAAAGAGGAAGAAGGCCAGGGTTTTGTAGACATCCTTGTGGATTCTTGTGGATTGTAGTGTTGATGGTGTGTTCTCTACATGTTCTTGTAAGTTTGTTTATGTATTCTACATCTCTCTTTTGCTTCTATTTTGACAGATGAAGTGGTAAAGTTTGAATACATGCTTTGACATGCTCAGCTTTTTAGTTTGTTCAAAATTTATGTTTTCTGCTATCTAGAGAGGATTCAAATGGTTGTTTTCCCTCTTTAGCTCCTTCTCTATCATCCCTGATCATCCATCTCAGATTAAGGCATCAGCGCTCACTCCTACCTTGCCCCAAAGATCCCCCTGCAAAAACTATGCTCAATCCCCGCACCCTGAACTGCACTCCCTCCAATTGCCACCAAAAACCCAAAAATCTTTAAATCAACCCCCCTTATCAATTTACTAGCCTAATATCTTTGATCCTAATTGGTCAGCTTATCATATTGA
Source organism: Pinus taeda (assembly GCA_000404065.3). NCBI lineage: Eukaryota > Viridiplantae > Streptophyta > Pinopsida > Pinales > Pinaceae > Pinus > Pinus taeda. The sequence continues at coordinate 10,055 of APFE030599781.1, forward strand.
AAGATCTACCGAATCTGACCCGAGAGAGCCTTCTCATACCTCGTAGGGCTAGCTACGAGGTGAAATGGTTTGATGTAGCCTTGAGAGTTTGTCTATCTCAGCATAGGTGAATTCCAAGCAATAACACCACCTATGGAGTCGCCATACAGATGATTACAACCAAATTATGTGTTCAAACCTTGTCTGTCATCAAAGCTTGAAACTATGTCGTTCTCCCAGGGAAGCTTGAGCATCGATTCTCCTCTCCCGGAGAATGGTGCCAATTAATGTTATCACCCCAAGAAACTCACCTAGGTTGTATATCAGTGATGCTCAGGAACATTGAAAATTTAACAGTTCTGTTGAATGAAATGATGGATAAATGGAAGATGTGTAGCACCTTTAAGCCAGAGAACCACTCCTACTATGATTTACCCCAAACATGGGTGAAGAATCCCAAACTACAAGGCTTTCAACCACCAACTACTCACAACTCAAAGTAAAAGTTATGATGGAGAAGACTGATTGCACCAGCAGATGCACAGGGCTCTGTGATGGCTACCTGCAAGTAGCTAGAAGGTCTGCAAGACTATTATTCAATAGACAGGAAGGGTGACAACTCCCTGGTATTATAACAACAACAACCTGCAAGCACTTTTCAATGAACCACTAAATTTTGACATAGAGGTGGGATGACAGCCCCTCAAATGCCCAATATTCACAGCACATCAATTAAATGCAAAGCAGGCATAACCTAGAACATGTAAGAAGCGAAAAGCGAGCAGGTGATAGCAAAAGAAGCTTGTATTAGTGGAAATCAAGACCAAAAGCTACAGGTCTCATGGTATTTATAGTCTCCAGAAGTTAAAAGGCTACAATAAGCTCTCATTCATCAAAACACTCATCCCTCTGCTTACATCTGAGTTATGAGTATATATAGTGTTACAATATAAAATATCTCTGTTAAACAATGTGTGGAGGATCCCATAAATGGCCACCAACCACATTTACATTTAGAAATGGCCCTCTGATACAAATCTGACTGTGTTTTGAATAGATTTTTCCCTCTCTAGTGCTCTGCGGTCCTTCTTGGGCATGTGGAATGAAATATGGGTGAAGCCCATAGCCATTGAATGCTTTGACTAGATTTGTGGTGCCCTCCTTCCTCCTCGACCATACTGTTAATTGAAGGTAGTTGCGTCCTGCGCTGTACTGCTACATGCTTGCTTTAATCATCTTCACGCTACTAAGAAATATCGTCCACCTTGTTGTTTTTTAAATATCAAGGGCCCACACATATATATCCTTTCTATAGGGTCCGCCTTTCGGGTCGCATTGCATATCTTAACTGGCCAATCCTCTGTTTCATTGTATTCGAAAATACATGTAAAAATGCCCCAAAATCATAAAAATTGGCTTTTGCGGACCTCAAATATTATGCCATTCTTCTTTGAAAACCCATCAGGTCCAGCTCTTCGGATCGCAAATATATATATGCAATAGGCCCTGCCCCATTTGACAGCACTGACGCGATGTCGGCAATCACATATCGCCAAATATAAAGGCCCAAACCTCTATTGTAAGTCCTCCATTTATGGTCCGCCAATGCGATATCGGAGATCGCTCATTGACGAGGTCTCATGTGTCACTGCCATTGTCCGCCTGCTCCGACTGCGAAATGCTAACGCAATCTGGACTATTGATCGGCCAGATCCAACGGCTGATATGGTTTCAGACCTCTAAGCTTACATTTTTTATTTTTTTATCGTTTTGGAGCGTTTTTAGGCTTCTGATAGTGTATTTCCGCCCCTCCAAGGGCTTTCCTCTTGCAACTTCTTCAACCGGTAGGAAGATTATAGCCAAAATTTGAAGATTTGAACAACAACGATGGTTTGCTTGGCATGCATTTAGGTGTGTTTGCAGCCTTAGAGAGTGCTTGAATCCATTTTCTTATCCTTTTACATAACAAAGCTAACAGGACCTAATACTTGGGTTCAATTCTTTTGGATGCAATACCACGGACCAAAACCATAGGATCAAAAGCTATCGGACTAATACCATGAACCAACCATAAGATTTCCCATGTGCATGTACTTTTCTCTGCATGAAAGTGCGTGAACTTTTCTCTACATGAAAGTGCATGAACGTTTCTCTGCATGAGAGGAACTTTTCTCTGCATGAAAGTGCGTGAACTTTTCTCTACATGAATGTGCATGAACTTTTCTTTGCATGAAAGGAGCTTTTCTCTGCATGAAAGTGCGTGAACGTTTCTGTGCATGAAAGAAACTTTTCCTCTGCATGAAAGTGCATGAACTTTGTTGTACTATAATTTATCATCTAAGATGATTTTCCATCAAGAACAACACTTGTCTCATAATGCCAACAATGGTGATAGGCACAATGGAGATAACCAAGGAAGTTTTTGAGGCAGTCAATAAAGAAGGAGGACTAAACTCTCATCAAAGGATCAGTGAATGGGATAAAGAATTGGAGCTACTAGAGAAATGGTTGAAAACAGTAGTAGGTGTAGGTTTTAATCACATACAGAAATTACCTGCATATGAATTCTTAAACATAGAAAATAAACAATGCGAGAGCATAACACATAAAACACATATACATAGAGATTTTCCACTAGATCCCAAAACCAAGACTTCCTGCTTGATTTTTCATTATGTTCCTTTCAATTTTGTAATACATATTTATAGATGCCAAAGCATCCAATACCATGGACCAAAAATCATTGCGTCCAAAACACGTGCGAAAATCATGCAGAAAATCATAGGTGGGTCTGCCCAACCTAACATAGGGTCCAAAACCAAAATTTTCCAGGGCACTCCCCTGAACCCCATAAAGTGGGGTTACGGGTATTCCTCAAACCCCATTGAACCGACCCCCGCTACACAATGAGCACATTGAAGGGGTGCACCTCCCCCCACTAACCCCCCAATTAACTACATGGGCTAGTCATGGAAAGAATATAACACAACCCAACATTCTCCCACTTGTTTTTTTCTTTCCACAGGAGGCCACAAGAGAGCTTAGTTATTTTTCCAGCCCTGAAATGCCCATTATCACTCTACACCAAGAGAACTTCTCAGAGCTCATAGATTTTGTCAATGCATCTGCAGTATTCTTCAAAGTGTCCACCTTTACCAGCAACACCTTTTTGTCTTCTATCATATCCCTCACAAAGTGATACCAAAGATCAATGTTCTTTGTCTTTGAATGATATGCGGGGTTCTTTGCCAAGAAAACTGCACTTTGGTTGTCACAGTCTATCCTTATAGCTCCCTGTACTAACCCCATACTCGAACACAATCTCTGAAACCAAACTGCTTCATTGCTTGCATGAGTGGCTACCATGTATTCTGCCTCTGTAGTTGATAGTGCCGCTACAAATTGTTTCTTACTCATCCAACTGACTGCACCTCCAAATAGGTTAAACACATACCCACTTGTAGATCTTCTCTGATCCAGATCTCCAGCCCAGTCTGCTTCAACAAAGCCACGAATATCCAACACTCTGTCCAATCCTGGTCTTCCTTGGTAGCACAAACCATAATCACTAGTGCCACAAAAATACCTAAAAACTCGCTTCACTGCTATCCAACGCTCATTTCCTGGTTTTGACATAAACCTGCTCAATACTCCCACTACATGTGTAATGTCTGGTCTAGTAGAGACCATTGCATACATCAGGCTATCGACTACACTTGCATATGGAACACAGGAAATGTCCTCTTCCTATTCTTATGTCTTGGGACACTGTTCAGTAGATAACCTCACACCTATAGGAATAGGAACCTTCACCTGTTTACTCTCCTGCATATTAAACCTCTGCAGTATTGTCTCGACATACTTCCTCTAGTTTAACCAGAGCTTCCTCTTTTCTTGATCTCTTTTAATTTCCATGCCCAAAATATAGTTTGCAGCACCAAGACCTTTCATGTCAAATTTGGAGGACAATTGGGTCTTTGAATCTTAGATAATTTCTTTTTCATTTCCAATGAGCAACATATCATCCACATACAAGACCAGATAAATAACATAGTCACCAATTAATTTAAAATACACACAGTGATCTTCTTTGCTTCTGGTGAAGCCAAGTCCCCGTATAAATGTATCAAATTTCTGATACCACATCCTTGGTGACTGTTTTAACCCATATAGAGATTTCTTTAACTTGCATACCAGTTCTTTCTTACCCTTCAACGCAAAGCCTTCAGGTTGCTTCATGTATATTTCCTCTTCTAGATCCCCATGAAGAAATGTTGTCTTCACATCCATCTGTTCTACCTCAAAATCAAAAGTAGAAACAATAGATAAAAGTAATCGAATAGAAGTTACCTTGGCAACAGGAGAAAAAACATCACTAAAATCAATTCCTGACACCTGGGAATAACTTTTTGCTACCAATCGAGCTTTGTATTTCTCCACCTCTCCTTCCGCATTTGTCTTCTTCTTGAACACCCATTTGTTGCCAATGGGTTTCCTTCCAACTAGCAACTCCATCAGATCCCAAGCCTCATTTTTGTGCAAAGATGCCATTTCATCAACCATGGCCTCTTTCCAGAGTTTTCCATCCTCCTAATCTACTACTTGCTTCACAGTTCTAGGATCATAGTGAATAATAGATAAAGCAAAATTTGAAAAGAAAGCAGATGGACTATACCTTTCTGGCTACCTTCTTTCTCGAACTAAGCTTCTCACACCTGGAGTTTGTGGCTCTTCATCTTCTGATTCCTCCTTTGTTGTAGAGTCTGGTTCTTCCTCCTTTAGCTCAAACTCTATCTTCTCAAGTTCCTTCGGTTGGACTTCATGTTTAATAACATATTCCACCTCTCTAAACACCACATCTCAGTTGTACACAACCTTCCGTGTGACTAGGTTCCAAAGCTTATAACCCTTTAAACCATCCTTATACCCAATAAAGATGCACTTTTCATATTTACTATCCAACTTGGTCCATTTCTCCTTTGGAACATGTACATATGCATCACATCCAAATACCCTAAAATATCAAAGAGAGGGTTTCTTACTAGTCCATGCTTCTTGTAGAGTCTTATCCTCCAATGTTGATGAAGGTGACCTGTTGACCAGGTAACATGCAGTATCCACCACCTCTGCGCAAAATTCCTGTCCTAACCTGGCACCACTGAGCATGACTTTTCCCCTTTCCATCAACATCTTATTTATTCTTTCTGCAACTCCATTTTGTTGATGTGTATATGGAGTAGTCTTCTGTTGTGTTATACCACATTTATTACAGAATTCTTCAAATTCCTTGCTACAAAAATCTCCACTGTTATTTGTTCTCAACACCTTTATCCTCTTCTTTCTCTAGCTTTCCACCAGAGTCTTGAATTCTTTAAACCTGTCAAAGACTTCAGGTTTCTTCTTGAGGAAATATATCCATGTATTCCTTGAGAAGTCATCTATAAATGATACATAGTACACAGACTTACCTAGTGACGGAACCTTCACGGGTCCAAACACATCACTGTACACAAGCTCTAATATTTGTTTTTCCCTCTTACCACCAGAGGGGAAACTCACCCAATTCTACTTCCCATATACATAACTTTCACATAAATCAAAATCTAGAGAGCTATTACTCATACCTTCTACCATGAAGTATTCGAAGGCGCTTCTCTCTAATATGTCTAATCCTTTGATGCTACATCATGGTCTTCTCTCCAGAGACCACTAGATTTTCTCCTCCACTTTCAGGAACCATAGAACTATTGCACCCATCGACAACCGTGCTACCTTGCAGCTTGTACAGAGTTCCAATCCAAACTCCCCGCATCAATACTAGTGCTTCCCGAACCATCTTGCAGATATCCTTCTCGAACATTGTTTTGACACCTGCATCATCCAACTTGCTTACAAAAATCAGATTTCTGGCCAATGCAGAAATATGCAGAACACTTGGAAGTGTTCTAACCCTTCCACCTTGCAACTTCAACTTTGCTTTTCTGTGACCAATGATTCTAGCCTTCCTACCATCCCCCAAGAAAAAATCACCACCATCATATTTCTCATACTCGTAGAACCACTCTCTATGGGGAGTGAAGTGAAAGGATGCACGTGAGTCAATACACCATGCCTCATGATCTACATTTGTACTTGAAGAAGCCATGTACAACATCCACACCTTCATCTGAGGTGGTTTTTGCCTCTATAGAAGGAGCATCATCATATCCCTTTCGTTTATCAGGTGCTTTAGATTTATAGTACCTTTTGAAGTGCCCTTCCTTTCCACATTTCTAGCACACCACCTTTATAGGTTTTCCTAGAGATTTAAATCTCCCTCTAGTTTTAGAACTCTCACTCGATGACTTATTTTTGTTTTTGTTCTGGGACTGTCCTCATACAAACAAGGCATTACCATTCTGGCTCTCCATATTTTTATGTCTCAACTCCTTCGTCAGCAAGGATAAGACTATTTCATTAAAATGCAAGGTAGTTGCATTGCTACCTATTGTGATAACCAGACAATACCACGAATTTGGTAGAGAAAACAACAAACTGATGCAATTACCTTTATCTAAAATTGTAATATTAGTAGATGCTAACTGACTAACCACAGTATTAAATGTGTTCAGATGCTCTATCACTAAGTCTCCATATTTCATCCTCAGGTTACACAACTTTTTCTATAGGAACAGTTTATTCACCAAAGCCTTAGATTGGTACAAAGTCCCTAACTTGTCGCACAAAGCCTTTGCTATAGATTCCCCTAATACATTCGGCAATATTGAATTTGAGACACACAATCGTATTGTGCTCTTTACCTTCTAATCCAACTTCTTCCATTCTTCATCGGGCACTACCGTTGGTTTAGTACCCAAATCTACCATGATCCACTGATCTTTATCCACCAACAGATCCTCCATCTTGAGTTTCCACAATTAGAAACTATGACCGTTAAATTTCTCGATCTCTATATTTCCACTGCTTTCCATCCTCTTTCACCACCAGAATTGATCTTGCAGATCTCCGACTGAAGAGGGTCTACCATAGGCGTGAGTGAAACCCCTTAACAAGGAAGGCATCCCCTTGAAGCCAAAACAACTATGGTACCAAATGTAGGTTTTAACACCATACAAAAATTACCTGCATATGAATTCCTAAACACAAAAAATAAACAATGTGAAAGCATAACACATAAAACACATATACATAGAGATTTTCCCCTAGATCCGAAAACCGAGACTACCAACTTGATTTTTCATTATGTTCCTTCCAATGTTGTAATACACATTTATACATGCCAAAGCATCCAATATCATGGACCAAAAACCATCGCGTGCAATACCATGCACTGAAAACCATCGCGTCCAAAAAACATGTGTGAAATTCATGCACAAAACAGTAGGTGCTTCTGCACAACCTAACATAGGGTCCAAAACCAAAATTTTCCCGGGCACTGCCCCGAACCCCATAAAGTGGGGTTACGGGTATACCTCAAATGCCTGTGACCCCCCCCCCCCCCCTTCCCCCGCTACACAATTAGCGCAACGAAGGGGGGCTCCACCCCCCCCTTTAACCCCCCGATTAAGTACGTGGGCTAGTCGTGGAAAGAATATAACACAACCCAACAATAGGAAAGAAAGATCTTGATGAACATTGCAAAAGGATATGTAAGAGAGGAAGAGGAAATAGTCCAACAAACAAATGAGTTTGACATAGAAATTGAATTGATCATGGAATTGATGAGAAAAGTGTCTCAAAGGGAGAAGACAAGAACAAGAAAGCGCAGCAGCAGTAAGAAAAAGACAACAATAGACTGTGAGAGCATAGCTAGTGGGGCAATGCCGCATAATGTATGGGGACCTAGAGAACAACAATAAACAACATCAGCAACCAAAGACAGACTACACAACAAAGTATAGGATCCAGAAGGATAAAGATCAGAAGCACATGTTCAAGAGATTATTTTAACCTTGGGAGTCTGATGCAGGAACATCTAGCTCAGCAGTTTAATTATATTCTAGTAGACATAGCGGGTCTTGTTTTTTCAAGGAAGTTGGTTCCCTGAGTATTAAATTAATGTAATTATTAAGGTTTTAACTGATTTTAATGAGAGAAACTAGAATAGGGATTAATTAAGTATTATGAGGCATATTTGTAAATGTTCTCGAATGTTGGAAAACATGAGAAACTTAGGATAGTTGCGAGATTGAGAGAATTGGGAATTAATTGTAAAGCTTAGCTTAGGAATTAGTTCATGATTTTGTGGATTAGAGAGGATCCTTAGAGATAAAGAAGAGATTTTGGGATTTTGTTGAGAGGGTTATGGATCTAAACTAGGGATTGGTTATAGAATCCTTTTGCATAAATGTAAGCCTAAAAGGAATAGAAAATGGTTACCTAAGCTAGGGGTTAGAGAGTGAGTTAGTTAGATAAGATTGATTGTAAGCCTATGGGCAGTAAAGGAAAAGGCTAGTGATAGTGAAGATCAGGCGAGAAAGGAATCCTTTTGTAATTATTTGTCTATTAATATAGATAACTCGATTTCTAAGTTTGTGTGGTGTGAATGGACTAATTGAATGAATTGTGTGTGGATTTTATTAATTCTACATAACATATGTTTGCAGATGTGCAGAACCAGAGACGAAGTGCAGAGAAGTGTGTTACGAGTTTGTACATAGACAGTATGGGAGAAAACCTTCAATGTTACAATGAATGTATACTGTAAGGTTCTTAAAACCAAAGGAGTTACGTAGCGGAAGCATAAAGGTGCAAATGAGTGAAGTAATGGAGAGGAGATCAAAATCAAAACAAGTGAAGAACGGAAGATGAAACCACATACACAAATAGAAAGCCGAACAAATGGACTATTACATAGTAAGAAACCAAACAATGTAGTAGTGAGACACAATCATTGGATCGATTAGATCAGCGAACGAGAGTGATGGAGATAGAAGGCCAAGATTAAAAAGCGTAGAATAAAGTTAAAAAGATGGATGGCAGAGATTAAGTCCACATGAAAAATAATAGAGCAGTCTTCATAGACGATAAGTAGTTTCTCGCGTGCCCTCAAAGTGGAAAATGGTATTTCTATGAGTTCACGTGAGTAGCCTTAGGGGCTGACATGTAGCACATAGAGGAAAGAGAAAACCACTTTTCTCACATGCTCTCAGGCTAATATTGGTCGTGCATGTAATCTATGCGAGATTATGCAATGACCATTGGATTGAGATAGGAGAGACAAATAGTGGAGATTGTCTGGGTAAGTTGATGATTAGACGACATGATAACCATCATATTTGCAGGAATGGGATCGACGGCAGAGGTTGAACATGCTAAAGGTTAAGCGTTGGGAAATGTGTAAAGTTATGTGAATCAACAGAAAGGTAAGGTTTAAGTTTTATATGAAATATTTCTATTATACAAGAGTTATAATAGAAATAAGTGGGATTAGTGTATTTTGGTTTAAGTTAAGAATTAACCAAAGATTTATGAAGGGTTATAAGGTTCCGCTCAAAGGGTTGTTAAATTTAAATACCATGGTATAGTTGATAAGTACGAGCGATTACCGAAGGGTTATGTTATAAGGATTAAGAATTAATCAAAGTTTTATTAAATTTTAGACTTGGATTAGTCACACGAAACATTTCCGCATAAGAGTTTAATTAAGAACATTAAACCTTGGTTATAGAGGGTTTTCACCATGGATCAGGTGATTAATCTTGGGACATAGTAGATCATGCAAATTTAATTTGCATAATGTGGGGATATGGGGCTTAGGCTGGCATCATTATTTCATAGGAACAATTTCTTCATTGGGAACATCACATAATATATTCTCTAAGTTGTCCCTTAATTTCTTCATTGTAGCCTTTGCTAAAAGACTTAGTAATATTGAGTTTTGAGAGACAAAATAATATTGTGCTTTTTCCTTTTGATTCAACTTGGTCCAATTTTTGATGACATACTTTTTAGTGCAACACTTAAATCCATAGTGATGCACTAATATTTCTCCATCAATAGATATCTAATTTCAATATTCCATAACTCAAAATTATACCCATTGAATTTGTTGATATTTCTTTCCATTTCCTTTCACCACAAAAAAATTTCCATATATATCCCACTATAATAGGGTCTACCACATGCCCGAGAAGAAAACCTCGTAGCCACAAATACACCCCCTTGAAGCCAACATTGCTTTGATACTACTTTTTAATAATAAAATAATATTGCAAGAGAAACAGATAAATACATCATAGATAAATTAATACATCATAAACATATAAATAATAAAGCATAAACATAATATTTTTAACCTGGAAACCTTTATGGGAAGAACCAATTGAACGATCATTCATGGGCTAAAGGAAAACTACAATGGAGTCTTCACACCTTTAAATATCATACATTACAACAAATCCCATGGGAAAAACCATTCGTTATCAAAACATTAAGCTCAAAAACTACCAATGGTAAATTGACTCTATGATTGTGTGAAGTTTGTCCAAATTACGAGAAAACTTTATAAGATTAAATTATTATTTACTAATTGAATTTAGAGATAAACATTGAATACATCCCAAACTTCAAAGGTACTTATAATTTCATCAAGTTACTAGGGATGTGATGGCTTACTTAGTAACAAAAGAAGAACAAAAAGAATATTAAATTAAACCAGAGAATAGCTCAATTAAAGACTATTTTATTTATGAAACTACTCTTTGTGGAGCGATTAACCACTCTAAAATCAATTAATTATTGAAGAACTAATTAAATCTATTCGAAAGGTAAAAATAAGTACATTGTTTATAATATCATCATGTGGCTCACCATAAATTTAGAAGCATGGGAAGTAGATGAAAAATCAATCATTGTGGGATCTAAAATTACATATTTTATTAAATATTTGCAAAATTATTTGGAAGCTAATGAAAAAAATTATAAATATTTTGGAAATAAAGGTAATATTTTACAAATATTTTTACCTTTAGAGTTTCAAAGTTGAATGACACAAAGAAGAGGGAACAAAATCTCCAATCTAAGCTAAAACTTGAACATTTCAAGGCATGCTGACTAGAGAGGATGAATGTGCTTCAACAATTAATTTCTACCTGTAATACAGTTAAAGATAAAATAAGTGAATTGTTCCTCAAAATACTTTATATAGTAAATCAATTAAATATCCCACTTATTATAATGAAATTTATATTGTTTCAAGGCATGCTGACTAGAGAGGATGAATGCGCTTCAACAATTAATTTCTACGTGTAATACAGCTAAGGATAAAATAAGTGAATTGTTCCTCAAAATACTTCATATAGTAAATAAATTAAATTTCCTACTTATTAGTCCCTGCCATCTGGCAATGGCCAGGGACTATAGCAATCGAAATGGAAGTTATAAGCATTAGTTTCAACCGTTCATTATAGGCAATAAAACTTATAAGCAATGTTTCAGCAGGGAATAAGCAATGCTTTTAGGTTTAAGTGAATTTTCAACAACGGAAATTTTTTTAGCCCTCTTATTTGGCCTCTTCTCGAGGCCAGAGGCTATTACCATATAATATAATGGGTCATTTCCTTCGCATTTCCTTCGCATTCTCAAATCAGGAAACTAATGCTAGCATTACCTGAAAGCATTAAATGTTATGATTTAATGACTTGCATATTGATTATACCTCTATGTGACTAGGTTAATAGGCCAACCACGTACCCCATATTTGCATGTAATATGACATCTGCCAACAGTCACATTCGTTGGCACATTACATGTAATTTGACATTTGCGCAGTAGTACCCTCGTGTCTTGTCCTTGTCCTTCATTGGCACCTCCTACTTCTTTTGTTGCCTGCCTGGCTTTTACTGTTGTTGGCTCAAAATGTGTTTCAGGCAGGCCTAATACAGAACCAGAACAAGATAAGCTTACAGAACCAAAACAAGCTAAGCTAACGAAATTTATAAGAAGCTAAGCTAATGAACATTGGTAAGATCGATACATACTTGAGCAAAGCCATCCCTTCGCAGACCCTGCTTTTTTGTTTCTCTGGGTTAGGGGGAAATCATTTTGTAACGCTGCAATTCAGAGTTTCTCTGGGTTAGGGGGAAATCATTTTGCAACGTTGCAATTCTCTAAATCAGCGGTGAGCTAAGATTTACCCATATCTATAGAATCACCTAGAGCAGAAGTGTGACTGCAATAATCATGGATCCCATCTCCACGTTGCTTACAAGGGAACCTTGGGGGCTTACAGTGAGGCAACTGCGACGAAATCTTACCCTTCCTATGAGCCCATACCCCGTGACTAGTTTTGGTGGCGTTCATCCCTGTTGCGTCCTTCCAAGGCCACAATGTTGGTAATCTCTCGGCTGAACCAGACCTGCTTAACACTCCTCGCTCTTCGGGGCCATTGTGGCTTCTAGGGAATTCGAGAGGATGAAGTAATGGTTCAGAGCTTCGACGAAACGGTCTGTGAAAGTGGGGTGGTTGTGGTCTGCTTCAATTTTAGCTAGAGCAATCTCAAGGAAATTGAAACTATCAATGAATTTAGCTTGACTTCAAAGCTGTATTCATATCCACAGCTTTCACTTAGTGAAAGAAACTTGATGCCAGTTGTTATTGATTGGTCAAAGGAGTAAGAAGACAATGATTATTTCTCTTTTGATTTTGTTGTTCTGTAGGCCTCTTTTGATCTGAGTGACATGAAAAATGATGTAAACAGTTACAAGTCACAGACACTTTCAGAAAACAATAACCGTGAGGAAAATAATGGCCTCACACACACAGTTTCAGAAAACATTGGCATCACACGAAAAGTTTCAAAAAATGAGAAAAACAATGAAATCGTGCTGACAAATTTAGAAAATGGTGGCAGTGAGGAAAACAGACACAAAGTTTTTTCATTTTCAAGCCACGAAAAGTAAAGCTCAATGAACATTCATTGCGGAATTAAACGCTGGCTTTCTGAACTGAGTCACATATGTTAGCTTGATGCAACATTTAAGTGGTGTTGTTAGGGATTGCATGCTATGTAATGGTGATAGAGGATAGAGTGGTAAGGCATGTGGCTCTCATGCTAAGGCCCACATAGTCCACTAACTTCATTTTTATTTTTATTTTATTCCACGCATTATATTTATTTAAGTTATTAGGTTGATACTCCTGCTTTACAACTATGCCTTTTTAAGTTTCTCTTTTTGCACACTTTCATTTCAATCTCTAAGCATTCTCTTTTTCTTGCTGCAATTGTCGACTTGGGTTAGTGGGATTAAAGTAGGTTTACAAAACCCACTAAAATGTAAGCTGCCATGCTTTTTATTTTATCGGTCGGTGGCTTTATAGAAGTTTAATGTCAGGCAAAATCCAGTGTATCTGCATGCGAGATGGTAAATCCCTGCAAGGTGTTTTGATTTAATTTTAAGGAAATAGTGTATTCTGTAAAAAGAAATCCCCAAAAATGGATACAATTATTTCTTTATATGATCTACAGACTTTAGAGTGATTACATGTCTGCTATATTGATTTGAGGCCACTGAAAATCTGCAAGGGAGGATTTCCTTCATTTTAAAACATTATGAATATCTCTAAAATGCATAAAATACATGAAATAATGCAGAAAATTCACTTCATTCTTGCAATATTGTAGTCAAATTAGTTTATCGAGGTCTAAATTCACTTGATTGTAGCAATATTGCGTTGAATTAACGGGGAATTCAAAATATTAACGACATTTTCTTTTGAAAGGATAACACTCTGGTTGTTTTATGACAAAGGATTTCATTTCAACTTTTCAGAGCTTATTTGTGCATCACGTGGTCTGATAACAGAGCATGTTTCCGCAATCAAATGATCATGGGGAATTGGAGCTGATCGCTTTGTAGATGTTTCAATTGCAGCTTAAAGAACGAATTCCCGTTCTTCGATTAAGCGCAAATTTTAGGATTTAAATTTTGAACATACATTTCTTGCCCTCACATTTATGTTATTTTGTAATAAAATAATCTCATACACTTTCATGATGATGGCTTTCAGGTTTTCATTGCCTCCATGGCTTTCAGCGTCCCATTGCCGCTTGTTCTATTGGTTTGTTTTTTAATTAGTTCCAAGCAATAAACATACAAATTCATGAAATATTCTTTTGAACATACACAACGTTATCATCTTTCATTTAGTTCATGTACGTAATCAAGTTATCATTATTAAAATGTGCTTTAAAGAATTTAAAGAATTCCCTTTAACCCTTCATATAAGGAAATTATATACAAAGTTCATTGTATACTGTGCCATAAAGAATCAATTATAAACACCATTTCCAAATATTCAATAGCTTCAAATATTCTGTGTTGATGTCCAACTCTTCAAATTGGATTTAATTTGAATATAATACCTCAGTAAAATAAAATAATAATGTAATCAATTCCAACTGCGGATCTGAATTCAATTAGAGCAGATTCAGATATGGAAAGGATTGTGTGCATAGGGATGAAGAAGGATCTTGGCTTTCAGGAGTCATGATGCCTACCAGCCTTGAGGAAAGCAACACTGATGCAGAGGAAATGGATACTGAAATTCCCATGGAGTCTCCAATTAGATAGAAACAAAAGTACACCATACATTTCCCTCATGCAGTGAAGAGGAGCGCCTATTAATTTCATCAGCAAGCCATACTCGTGGAAGCGAACGAGATGAACTAAGCTACATAATAAGGCGACCAAGTAGAGAATCCTTCGTCTGCGGTGCGCTCTATTACCTTTATCTCTTAGTTATAGGTAATATGAAAACGGTGTATTAATATCTGAATCAGACTTACTTATATTACAATGACATTAGATGTTTGTTTCATTCAATTACATGTCTATTTCATTCTTATTGAGAGCTTATCTTTACCATATATATTTGAATCACGTTGATACCGTGAGCAATAGGTAAGAGTAATCGATATCGAGATCAAGATCGAACAAAGTCAGCCTCATTGTCTGTAAAATTAGAAGAAGAAGGTAGCAGGAGAATCAAAAGCAATTGCAACCTTGCTTGAATTCATGGAAACTGTGCAATCAGACAAAGTTATCATCGGGTGGCAGGATCATCCAACTTATTAGGAAGAAGCTGCACCCCTCTAACTGGAATTCCTGTAACTTTGGCTTCTTACTTTTTTAGAGGAAGTGTCAACCTTGCATGAACAGATAAGCAGTAGGCACTAGGTGTTTACCCCTATTTGTGTACAACACTACAGGAAATTAATTCGATATGAATACCGCACACTGACAATCTCCCATTAATCCCTTCAACTGCTCCTCCTAGCTTGTCACTATTATCTTCTTGCTGGATAACCGATGTGTCCTTGATCAAAGAGAATCTTAAAGGCCTCTTGAAGGTAGGTTAAAGGAGCCAGGGGCAGGGGCTCCTTGTATAGTGGAATTCAAAGGAGTTCAATCTATTTACTAGGTCCACACCAACCTCTATTTCCTAATTCTACTTTGGCACACCAGCCTCTATTTCCTAATCCAACTTTTGGCAGGGACTTGCTGCTCCGCAACCACTCTTGTTATAGTGGAATTTATATTTATAAGAAGAGCTTCGGCATAAATCACATAAAAAAGACCTTTGTCGACGTGTTTCAAACCAACTAGTGTGGTTCATCGTCGGGACAAGTTGAAGAAACACATCCGGCCTAGCATGTTAAATAGACTGAGCAGAGACTCCAACGACTAAGTAACGGCTACTATGGACTCTAGGACCTAGGTCAAACGTAAATTTAATATTGTTATTATTTTTATAATATATTATGGAAAAAAGTAAAATTAGGTACAAGCATCGAAAAATAATTTATTTATTTAGATTAGAATAATAATAATGGGTTGTTTAATAATTCTAATGGTTGTTAAAAACAAAAATAATAAAAACGATTATATTCTAAGTCAAAACAATAATAGTAATAGGTTGTTAGGATAGAAATAAGTAAATAATAATAATATTAGGATAAACATAAATATATAATTTTAATGGTAAGTTTAAACTAATAAATAATTCTTTTATTAATTTATTTACTAAATATATACATAAATTAGTTTGTTAAGGTAACTGATGAGAATAAGTTAAAAAGGAAGTTAATCTGTTTGTAAAATTTTACTAATTATTATTGTTGTTATATCAAATTTTTCTCTGTTTATAATTATTTAATCTATTAATTAACAATACCATTATAAATAACAAGAAACCTAAACATTAAAGGTTAGTTTGAAAGGTTAATCAGAATATTTATTAAATAATTTAATATATTACTTACGAT
>APFE030599782.1:0-15095 GCA_000404065.3 Pinus taeda
TTATTCTCGATCAATCCACCATTCTTCATAGTTTTATGCATGATTTTGAATATATTTATGTTAATTGAATGGATGAGAATAGTCACTTGACCACAAAGTCTAATACGTGCTTATTGCAGATTTTTGGTCATCTTTTGGACCAAGGTTAAGCATTTATGAGTTAGTTGACAGCCAAATACAAAGGAAAAAGACTAAGGATTCATAGGAAGGGTGTCTCCAGCACTAAATGACCCCTTCCTAAAGTTCTCCACCATCAGCTCAGAGTTCAACAACCCACCAAAGATGATTTCAAGGGGCAGTCGAACAGTTTTTGTGAAGTGGTTGATTAACTGCAGCGTTGAGCAACCAAGCCCCTAAAGTTAAGGAGGGATGTTGGGAGTCCTTGTAGTGCATAAGTAAGTAGGCTTTGAGCCTTCGTAGGTTATCCCTTGAACAGTTATTTTTCACACTTTAGTGCTGCTCTACCTTTTAGCTCATTTTCGAGCTCTTGCTGTAAACATTTTTGTGACATGATTATTTTTTGAGTAATGGAGATAAATTTCACTTTGCACCAGCTCTCATCTTTTCTTAGGAGGTTGTAGCTCTTGGGGTTGGGCCCAACCCAAGTGCCAGTACCTCCTTTGTGTACTTTTATGTGTATTTGCTGCATTCCTAGAGTAATTTCTGCTATTTAGATTAAAATCTTGCTTTGTTACTTAGATCATTTTTGATGATTAGAATAGATTTCCATGCTTCAGGTTGATTTGATAGTTTGGTAAAGGAAAAGACCTGCAAAAAGGCCACCAAGCAATCCTTGATCTCATCTCTCCCTCCTTGGGACCATGAGCTGAGACCAAGGCATACTTGCTGACACAAAAACATTGTTTTTGCCTCTTCATGCAATTGCTAGTGTTAGATTTTTAGTTAGGAAAGTTGACACCAGTTGTACTTGCATGTTTATTATCTGTTCTTGCTTAGATTCCATAGTTATCTTGCATGATTTTCTGCCAATAAACTTTTGTTCATCATGTTTCTGGTTTCTAGGTCAAAGTAGGTCAGAATAACTAGATCTTTGGTTTTTATAGTCTTTCATTGATTAGTTTTGAGAAATAGTGTGCAGAGCATCTGTAATACATCCCTGGCTACCCTTCCTCCATCCTACAACCTTCTTCAACCCCTAATCCAAGATTCCTTCCCTTCATTTGCCACACTTTTCCAATTTGCCCTAATTTCTACATCCTTGTGTAGCATTGCTCCCTCCATCCTTGAACAAATCCAACCACCCTCCTCACTCCTTAGCCTCATTTACCAGGTCCTAGACCCATTTTCATCCTCATCCAACCTCCATTTACACTTTCCCACCGTTTTTCCACCATCAACCCTCCAAAATCCTCTTTCGGATCATCCTGTAGAACCCCTACAAACTTCCTATAGAAGTTCATGTGAGCAGCTTTTCGATATCTAAACACTCTGAAACTCCCTGGAAGGGTGTTAGGGACCCCGTATGCCATCTTCTAACCTTCCAAACCTCTTGCAAGCACCCACTCCATTTCTTTTCACCAACCAACCTCTGCACAGTCAAAAATAGTTAAAGCCCATGCATAATAATTCTGCAAGATTACTCAAAAATACAAAAAGATGTTTTTTTCCATGTTTTCCTTTAGAAGTAGCTTAGTCACATGCATTTTACCTTTCCAAGAGTCAATGGCATCCATTTTTGTAGCTTCCATCTCTTTTCTTGCACCAGTAGGGTTAGTCAGTAAAACTAGGGTTTGCTAGGGTTTGCATTTCCTTTCAGCTTCCAGTTACTTTCTAGAAGTAGATTAGCCCATTTTGAGTTAGCTCTTGTCCATCACAGTTAAAATATTCTTCTAAGAGCTCATAGAAGTTGGCTTAAGCTCCTAGCAGACTTGTGCCAGCTGATCAAGTGACAGCCTGCGGCAAGAGCTAGTACTTGTGCATATAGCACCATCGCTTCCAAGTTTGTTATGAACAACCAGGTTGATAAAAGTAAATAAGGGAATTCCAGGAGTTCCAACATCATTGCTTCAATAATGGAGCCCACCAAAAGGATCACGCTACACAGAGCCAGCGCACGACTATGACAACGATGACAATTTGGAATGCATATACAAGATAACCACATGGGAGCAAGACTGGGTAAATCCAACTGCGGATAGCCGAATCTCATGGGAGCACAAAAGCTCCTACACATCAAATTATAACGAGGAGATATAATGATGGTAGAACTGGTTATATGAGGTAACCACGCTCAATAGTAACATGATGAAGAGATCATTGTGCTACATAATGATAGAGGTAAGGGATATGCCTACGTATGACATTTTAAGTGAGGTGGATGACTTCTAGAACAAATTTGAAAGAGAAGTACTGGAAGAGTAGTGTTTCGATGCTCTAAAATGGGTACTGCGAGCTATGCCCACAAGATGGTGGGGTATGAACCAAAGAATTTTTTATGACTGACACAAATACATAAGGATGATGCGCATGCAATTTGGGAAGCGTTAGATGAGATTAATAGTTAATATTGTTGGACAAACTGGCCCATACACCCACCTATCCAAGTGGATACAGCAATATTGTGTGAAACCTACAGGAATGCACACTGTCCTTGTTGTAGGAGACATGATTAGTAAGCAGATTCAGGTAAGGAAATGGCATGAACAAACGCTCCGATTGGGACCACAAAGTATGGAAAGAACAAGTGCGCAAAAGGATATCCATGTAGAAGCCTTTAACAAAGTATGCAAAGTGCTAAATGAGGTCCACAATACGAAGCAAACTTACTGGGACCCACGCATACCAGTGGTTCAATGGACTTATACGACCACATGCAAGAACCTGACTATGCAGGCACCACCAAGGCTGGAGTATCAAGAAAATGTTGTAAGCCCTATAGTAAATGGAAAGCTTAGACCTTGCATTATAGCACTGATAGATACGACGGTTCGCGGAACCTTGGAAGAAGAAATCCAACTGGGAAATTCTAGGCTCCAAGAACTTGAAGAAGAAAGGGTACGATTAATGAAGAAAAGTGCTTTGGTGGACGTGGAAGTCAAGAAGCCGGAGAATGAGATAAAGGAATATTTTCTTGGAAGAAATACTAGGGTGATAAAGCAGGATGTGGATGATTACAATAACAAGTTTGAGTCTTATCACCGTGAATTGATCAGTCTGATGTCTTGGCTTGGACCGCACATTACTAAGTGAATCGACCTAGGTAGCGCGTTGTAGATGATAAATTGTGTGATGCCACCCGTAATGATAAAAGGTGGGCATTTTCTAGGAAACGTGATGGATGACAGGATGAAACTTTACATAGGTGGTGCAACCACCTAACTAGCCAAGGGAAGTATAGTCTTAGCACTCCAGGGATTTGAAAGGAAGTGCAGGACTATAAACTACTCTGTTTGAGAGCTATGTGTTGTTGGAGCTACGTGCAGAAGAAAAGAGTCACAAGGTCTGCATCCACGCATGGGGGGTTGCACTACCGTGCAGGTTGGCCAAAACGTGATTGTTGAAGTCACTATTCATGATGGGATGCTCAACTTGAGACCAAATGGAGCGGACGACAGGCATTGAAGACACGACTTATGGGCAAGATTTGGGAAAATCTGCCACCAAGGGAGCATTAATGAACCAGATTTGGGGGGAACGGTCGAATTCAAATTCAAAAAGCGCTATAAATTACAAGGGGCTACCCAGCAAACAACACTTGGTCATTTGTGAATTGAGAGAATTGAGCAAAGCCCTGTTTGTTTTGTGCCAAGCATTAGTTAAACCCCTGAGTTCATGAGTGATAGATTTCTAGACATACATGATGGCAGCATCTGAGGAAGTTATGGAAATAACCGAATTAACTGCTAAAGAGGCTAAACAGGATTTGACTGTGGGGGATGCTCTAGAAGGCATTAGGATTGTGGTAGAAATCTCGAAATCACCACACACGCCAAGACCCAAGAAGGACAAACAAGCAATGGTTCCTGTACGTGTGTCCCCAACGAACCCGCTGCACACCAAGTTGTCAATGGAGGACAAGGGGAAAGTCGTCACCATAGAGATCGATGAAGAAAAAGAAGACCTGAATTACCTAATTATTGAAGAGGACAAGGATGAAGGCATGGAGGAGGAAATTGAGCTTGCGCAGCCCCCGACAAAGCTGCCCACCTATGTACCCCCACTGAAAGGGAAGGCTAAAGTGCCCAAGAACCTTGACGAGACTAGGAGCTCACTCCAGACCCTACTCCTCCCAGACAAGATTATTTTTTAGGGCACACACCTGGGATGGGTGCCGAGCTTAAAATTTAAATATTGGGACCTCACTGACCATGAGAAGTTCCCTCACCTTTAGACCGCACAACGTATGAAGCCTAAGTAGAACATTGCGGTAGGAGTTACATAATTAGAGCCACAAAAGTGGTTGCGCGGAGTGGAAAGGTAGGGCTAGCTAACCTGCTCTAGGTGCTGCATTTTGACCATGCCCCAATAACCATTTTCGTCATCAGGCAGCTGCTCTGCCTGGTGCATGATGGGTGTTTGTGGCTGGAGGAGCCCATCGCCATCATGGTAGACTTGATTCACCATATTTCCTGGCTTCCATGGAAAGGAGAGGACCCTGTAGACATCTTGAAAGGGAAGAGCAGTGACTTGGCCATCATGTAGGCCATGAAGAAGAAGTACAAGCTGGTGAAAAAGAAAAGGGGCTACGCCATATCCAACATCAATGATAAAGCATTGAGAGTGGCGACCCAAATACTAGCTCGTAAGGCTATGTGCAAGTGCTACGTGGACGAGGTACCCGGACTAGTGGTAACACTTGCTAAATAGTTCCGGAGCTGGCCATCCTAACAGACACTCTAGAAGAGGCGTGCATCCACAGGTTAGCGGCATGGGTGCGTGAAGCGAGGGAGGAAATGATAAAGGTTCAGCTGGAGCTGAACCTTTAGATCACCGAGCTACAGTTAAAGTCACAACCGTCCACCCCTCTAAAAGTTAGAGAACAACGTGCTAATGCTATTACAGCGGGAGTAGACAAAGTTGGCAGTGTAGTGTGACACTACACTAGCATGTTGAAAGAATCATTTGAGGTCCTCACAAATTTGCAGGAGGATCCCAACATCCAACGCTTAGAGACAGAGGTGCAAGAACTCCAATAGCAATATGACAACATCAAAGGAACTGCATAGACGGTGTGCCTCACTCAAAGGCTCGCGTGGATGCAATAGGCCAAAGTGCTGAAAGAATAGGTGGACGTGGCACGACACAACGAAGCAGTCCTGAAGGCATGCGCTCAGCCTTGGATTGATGAGGCCTTCACCATCACAACAAAAATTGAAGGCAAGCTCAAACACATACAAGGGATACATGCATAGATGCAGAGAAACACTTCTGATATAGTGGTCTTGGAACAACATATGCAACAGATCCAGCAGGAATCAGCTCAGTGTGTTGCCGACCTTGCCGTAGTTTGAGCAGAGTTGGAAGGAATTTGCATAAAGATCTCCACGCCGACAAAGCGACTCAAGGGTGAGTCACGATGTTTGTGTTGGGGGTCTGTTGGGCATGGAATCCCCCCAAGGTAGGTTTTGGGGCTTAAAGCCCAAGTTTTGACTGAATATTTTTTAAAAGCTCTGCGAATTGCAGGCGCGGGGCGTGAAATTAGAATAGAGTCACAAGGTTGTTCACCCTAGTTTTTGTAATGTAATGTTGGTGGGATAGACCTACCCATGCTGCGCAGACCGTGGGATTGTATAAAAAGAGCGAGGCTCTAAGTGTATAAGGTAACTAATAGAAAAGATAAAATGGGTAAGAAAGAGAGGTCTAACGGATTGAGAAGTAGTGTAAAGTGTGTCTTTGGGTCGTAGAGTAGGGGAAGGCTCTACAGTTGAGTGCATAGAGGCCTAGCAGTCTGTAGCTAAGTGCGCGGACCCTTGCAGCTGAGTGCGTAGGGCAGGTCAAGTCTGTAACCATTGGAAGAATCAACAAAGAGAAAGTTTACCATATTTCTGTGCACATTATTCTATTTTAATATATGATTGAGTATAATTTGCAAATATTACTATTTATGTTGCACGAACTTATTTGAATGTTTTGTATAACTAGTTATAACATAAGACATCCAAGTATCCGAAGGAAATTAACGAGTATAGGAAGATAAGTAAGATCACAAGTAATAGCACAGAGCATGGATCTAGCAGCGCGGAAGCTCCACAATCCCTGGTTAGGGCTGTGTGAAGGCAGTATATCAAGGTGTAAGGGACAGGAAAGTGCACAGAGTGACCTACGTGCAGGGACAAACAGTGGGACCGGTTGAACCTCTAAGACATCTCAAGGGTGCCGAAACCTGGTTCTAGCACCCTCCCATACTACTTTGGGTGAGACCTCAGTCCATGCTGCACGAACTGTTGCCGAAAGGACCAGTAGTACTAGGATTTGTTTGGCTAATTGACTCTGAACCTGAGTCAGGACCCAACAAGCCAACACCTCCAACATGTAGAATCGCTAATCACTAATCAACGAATTGCATTAACTGTTGCACTACACCTTAGAACCTTTGATCCCTGATATGAAATATGTCAGGACCTCCAATATTGCGATATACCTGGACCTCCAATCACCAATTACTGATTAGACATGTGTCAGAAGGAGACCAACTCATTTTCCTTTGTCTTCTATTTTGGAGAGGAAAAACTTCAACTGGATCTAACTTTTGATCTAGAAGTCCATTATGGGACTTCCACATACCATTAGAAAGCTTATTCTGAGATTTATCCAATTGAGGGGTCCAATTGATATTTAAGCCCATATACTACCTCAAGGAGGGCTCTAAAGTCTTTGCACAACTAGAATCACAACCACCAAGGCATGAAGCCCAATCATCAATTTGCGCCTTGTTTACCATCAATGCCAAAACTTACATAGCCAGCCATCTACATACCATCAAATTTCCAACACAAGATACTAGATAGACCTTTCTCGCTTATTGGTTATAATGACTGTCATATCTGTTGTGGACTATTCCATTGGATGATGGATGGATCTTTCCCTATTCTTTGGTTTTAATGACTCTCACATCCACTATGGACTATTCCATTGGATGCTAAATAGACCTTCCTAGTTTGCATGTGTCCCTTCCTAGTTGGTACTATTACGTCTCAGTTATAGGCTCACTTCTCTCCCCCCTTTTATAGTAAGAGAACCTAGAAACAATTATCTTGTGCATTCACCAGGCACATTCACCTTGTTATTCAAAGATACCATTTCATCACTCTCTCGTGATGACAGTTAGAGCCAAGGAATATCTTTGAGGATTTGGAAACTAAGCCTTTATACCAGATGTGACTCCTACACCAAATGGTGTGAGGTCTAATTGGGACTTCATACCGGGGAGATCCCCTTGGTTGATGGATGTCCAGCACCATCAATAGTAAAACACAAATTTATTAACGTGTTGGAATTTAAAAATGTTGGCTTAATGGGGCTTGACCCAGGTTCAAAGTTGAGTTAGCAAATCCTGGTACTATTGGTCCTTTCGGTAATAGTCTGTGGAGCATGGACTGAGGTCTCACTTGAAGTAGTATGGGAGGGTGCTAGAACTAGGTTTCTGCACCCTGGAGATGTCTGATGATTTCAAGTGGTTTGCGGTTCAACCCTGTGTGCAAGTCGTTGTGCGCACTCTCCCATACCTCGCAGCCTGATATACTGGCTTCACGCAGCCTTACTCTGGGGCCAAATGATGTGCTTTTGCGTTATTACCCAAGTCCTTACTAGTATTCCAAGGTTACTTGATTATTTTAGCATAAATCTGTGCTTTAAGTTATACTTAACAACATAAACCATTCATAGAGGTGTGCATAGTAAATAAATAGTATATTTGAAAATTATATCAAACATGCATTAACCCAAGAATAGATACACAAAATGATAACAAACTTCTCTTTATTAATTACTTCTTTGGTTACAGACTTGACTCTGCCCTGCGTACTCATCTATATGGGTTTGCGCACTCAGTTGCGGACTACTAGGCCTCTACGCACTCAGCTGCAGAGCCTTCTCCTACTCTACGACCCAAAGACACACTTCACTTTGTTACTTAGACTCTTACTTCTCTCTTTCTACTTCTTTTTCTTTTACACTTGGAGCTTCACTCTACTTATACAATCCCATGGTCCATGGACCATAGGTAGGTCTATCCAGCTGACATTACATTACAAAACTAGGGCGGACAACCCTGTGACTCTATCATATTTTTCGCACTCCACGCTTGCAATTCGTAGAGCCCTACAACAAGATTGGGTCAAAACTTGGGCTTTGAGCCCCAAAACATGGCTTGGAGGGGATTCCATGCCCAATAGGACCCCAACATGACTCGCCCTTGAGTCGCTCTGTTGGCATGGGAATATTTGTGTGGAGTCCCTCCAACTATTCTCAAACTGCACGAAGGTCAGTAGCACACTAAGCTGCTGCTTGCTGGATCTGTTGCATGAGCTATTCAGAGACCTCTGCATCTAGGGTGCTTCTCTGGATTAATGTGTGCATCCCCTGTATGTGCATAAGCTTGCCTTTGATGTCTACAATGATGGTGAAGGCCTCGTCAATCCAAGGCTAGAGGTGTACTTTTAGAACTGCCTCCTTATGTCATGTCACGTCCACTTTCTCCTTCCATGCTTTAGCCTGCGACATCCTCACAAGCTGCGGGTGAGGACCACTATCTGTGCAATTCCTCGGACACTATGATACTTCTATTGGAGTTCTCATGCCTCTCTCCCTAAGAATTGGATGTTGGGGTCCTCCTGCAAAGTGGTGAGGACCTCAAGTGATTCTTCCAAAATGCTAGTTCAGTCTCGCAATACACCTCCAATTTCCTCCAATATTGTTGTGATAGCGCCAACACACTGTTCTTTGACTTCCGAGGGAGTGGATAGCTACACCTTTAACTGCAGTTCGGCGATCTAAAGATTCATCTCTAGCTGAACCTTTGTTGTTTCTTCCCTTGCCTCATGGACTCCTGCTACTAACCTGTGGATTCACACCTCCACTGGTAGATCTGCTAGGATGGCTATCTCTGAGGTGCTTCAGTGAGCATCGTCTATCACTTGCACTAGCTGTTGATTTTGCGACACCAATTCATTGTTTTGCAAGCTCAGTTGCTCCATATTTATCTTCTACTTGTCGAGGACTTGGAGCGCGTAGCTCTCCCTGATGCACAACTCTTATGTTATCCCATCTTGCAATAGATATAGTGTCTCATGTGGCAGGGTGACTTGATTAACACTGAGACCTTTCATCGTGCTAACCGAAAACCTATCATCCTCATTTGATGTCACTAGAGCCCCGTCCAACAACACTATTGTGTTATCCATCCGCACGCACAACATTTTATCTATTGCTTTGGATCTGATTGCGAGGTTGGTTGAAAGGGTACCAACCTGAGGGGGGCACACCTGTAATTCTTGCAACTCCGCTCTGAGGGCCCCCAACACAATCTATTTCTCCTGGATGAAATCTTGGAGATCCTCATTTGTGACATCATGCACCATCTCGCCGATGTCATGCAGAGCACCCTCGGTTAGGGTGATCGGGTCAATGGACAATTTTGAAGCCTTGACCTTCTTCCATGATCCTACCCATTCTACTAGGTGTTGGCACTTCAGTTGTGTGGAAATGGTTCATGGGTCCATGCCTCCTTCTTCTGTTTCTGCTTCCTCTACTCCCTGCCCTTGTGAAGGTGTTTTTTGGCCCTTGGCTACCTTCGTAGTTGCTTCCTGTGCCACTGCTACTACTACAACCTTTTCTTGCTCGGCTGCATTCTGTGCTGCTTCTCGCGCTGCCCGCACTTTGGCTAATGTTGTTTCCTTCTGTCATTTTTTAGAAAACTGTGCGATGTGCAGCTTGGCATCATCTTTCTTCTTCTACACTTCTGACCTCTCAAGTTTTGCAATGTCTGGGGCATGCCATTCCAAAGGCAATGCCTGCAAGACATTGAAAATGGCATCATCAATGGCTAAAAATGGTAGCTTTGTCCACTGCTTCGTTGAATCCTTTCACGCCCTTATATATATGTTGTGCATGTTTGCTTTAAATTCTACAAAACTCTGCAGACTATTGTAAACCGTGGGCGCTAACCATGACTTATGGTTGATCCACATTCAAATTTTCATCTCCATGAGCACCCAGAAGATCTTGTTGTTGCGTATCCTTGTAGCCTCCTTCATGGCCCAGAGCAAAGCATACTTCGTGGCCTCAGGTAAGTCTCTGTCAATTATGGGGAATTTGCTATCCCCCAGAAATTCTCCTGCTACGAGCACTATTGACAACAATAGCCATGCACAGTGGAAGGTTTTACCTTGCTTCTAGGCTTCGTAGCAATTCTATATAAATTATGTGCAAAGGAATTCAGACCAATCAAACTGGGCCCCCTCCGCACATTGTTCAGCCAGTGTGACCACCAACGCAGGTACCTCATCGGTGCGACACTTGCGCATAACTTTTCCTGTGAGGATTTGGGTTGCTACACGTACTGCTTTGTCCTTGATGCTAGAGATGGCATAGCCCCTCTTCTTCTTTTCTAGCTTGTACTTTTTCTTCATGGCCTCCACGAGGACCAAATCATTTCCCTTCCCTTCTGATATGGTCGTGGGGTCCTTTCCTTTGTATGGAAGTTGGGAAACACAATGAATCAGGTCTGCTGTGATGGGGATGGGCTCCTCAACTCATAAGTACCCACCATGAACTAGACAGAGCAACTGCCCGATGATGAAAATGGTTATTGGGGCGCCGTGGAAATGCGGCACCCATAGTAGGTTTAGCAGCCCTACCTTTTCCACACCATGTAACCACTTCGATGGCTCTAATGTTGTCACCACACCCGTGGTGTTCTGCTTCATGAGGTTTCCAGTCTCAAGGTGAGGGAACTTCTCGCAGTCACCGAGGTCCCAATCTTCAAATTTCATGGTCGACAGATAGCCCAAGTGCGTCCCTTCAAACATAATGCCATCTGGGAGGAGCGGGATCTAGAATGAACTCTTGGTCTCATCCAAGTCCTTGGGCACTTTGGCCTTCCCTTTTCATTGGGGGACATAGGCAGGTAGTTTATTCACCGAGTGCGCAAGCTGAGTATCTACCTCCTTGGATTCATCTTCTTCTTCTACGATGAGAAGCTCCTGCAAATCTTCTTCTTCTTCATATGTTTCTATAGTGGAAGATTTCCCCTTCTCTTCCATCGATAGTTTGTTGCTCAAACTAGTGTCTTTTCGATCTGCTAGTCCCACTAACAAACAACAATAACAAACAAACAAACTATTCGGTCCTCAGCAGAGTCACCATTTTGTTTCCGAGAAAACTAATGTCTTTTCGATCTGCTAGTCCCACTAAGACGGGTAGGTATCTTAGAAACAAACAATTCAAAGCACTTCAAGATTCCCTTTATGTATGATAGATAAGAGAGAAGCAAAGAGGACCAACCTATATCTTCCACATGGCTAGTGTAGCAGCCAGTATGCATCGTACCTTGAGCATGGAGCAGTCTGTATGGTCCATTTTTGGCCAGTTCTGAGTGGTTTTTCAGGTGGAACTTCTGGGAAATTATGTAATCAGTTGACCATGATTCTTTAGGGTATGAAACAACACTTTTAGGGGTTTAAGAGCCCTTGGTTTATCAACATATGTGATTGGGCTTGCAGTGCCCAAATATGACTATAACACCTTAGTGAAAAGTAAAAGATTTAATCTAATTTTACCGCAAATATGTGGTAGATCATGGGCTTGTTGGCTGGATAAATTGATCTTGCAAACAAGGATGATCTCCCTAGTATTAGAAGATACTCTAGCAACAAACAGACAAATAAATTCTATCTTTCTCTAGACATATGCGATTCATAAACAAAAACTATAGAGGTGTTTAGACCCTACCTTAAGTCCAACGCTAGTTTGTAGCAGCCATCCTTCAACTGTCCAAAAGAGTTTCCTTTTGAGAACCTGCAATAAAAAACAAGCAAACATGAAATAATACCTGCATAGATAATATCATAAATCATGTCGATTATAGTGATCAATGAATCCATAAAATAAACCATAAAACAATAGCTTATTGAGAAAAACAAACTTATTTGTATTAACTTTGAAGTAGAAGAACCTTACAACCTTTTCAGCCTTGATGTTGAAGAAGCTCTTCCCAGGGTCTAAAATGAGAATCTCCTTTACTTTGACAAGCCTTACACTCTTCCAAATGAGATCAAAGAGGCATGTAATCTTTCCTCATAAAATCTCAATTAAGAAGACTAAGTTCCAATAGCATTTCACCTAAAAAATATTCAGCTTTCAACCTCTCAAGTAACCAGCCCAATGCTTCATTTTATAGTGTAGAGGAAGGAGGTTATAGGTCCATCTATGAAGGGATAGAGTCCTCCTTCAAAGGGATAAGCTCCTCACATCAAGGGGTTAGCTCCTTAAGGTATGGGATGCATGAACCTTAAGGGAGAGAACTTGCCACCTCAAGATTCCTTCCAGAAGCTTCTAGAAATGACTCAAAGTGAGTTTTTAAGAATATACTTGTGCCTTTTTAAATTTTACAGGGGTTCGAACCCATAACACAGAGACAAAGTGGTCAGGTGTGCAGGAGACATCACCATTAGGTGCGGGACCGTAGGTAATGCTAAGATAAAGTGCAGAACTAGAGTTTTATAGACATTTGAGGGTTTTCTCTTATTTTCAAGGCTTGATATGAGGAACTGAGGCTTAAGACTTGCAAAGGAGGAAAGTATGAATGGTAATGGATTCACACAGATTGCAGAATGCCAAGGTGACAATTTTTTGTGCAATAGATTGTCCCCTAATGTGCGAAGTCTGTAATAGATGAAGATAGAGTTTGTCATCTATGAAGAGTGAAGTACGTTATCATTTCAAGGATCATCCTATGGACACCCTAGTTGGAACTTGTAAAAACATTCAATGAAAAATATATATATATGTGAACATATCATCGCTGGGGTAGGCATTCCCATACTTAGATTAAAACTGACTAGAAAAATAACTAAACTGTCTTGATACAGGAATTATTTTGTAATACATCACGAGTATAGACATATGTAGACATAGTATGGGTGCAACCATCTATTTATGAATAGTCCACTGTATAATGAATAACAAAATTCCTCATAGCCTGGATGGTAGAAACTAGATCCAGGGTCTTGATTTCTGCTTCTCGAACTAGTATGATTCTATCCATGTGAATGAATGTGTCGAAGTCGAACATGGTAGAAACCACTTGATTAGCAATCAATGATGTGAATTGTTAACAAGTGTGAGAGAAACCACCAGTAATGTCAATGGCTCTCAAAGTACTCAATATAATCCATGAAATGTGAATAAATGAGATGATGTCTAACATGTCAGAGAATCCTTTGATCGAAGGTCAATGATGCAACCTATCGTCGAAGGCGAGAAACCTACCATTAGGGCATGCGGATTCCAAGGTAATGACGCTTTCTAGATCATCTTTCTAGATAATGAGCTGAAGTTGATAGAAAGCGATCTGCTGTAGGCAAGCCCACAACACAAAATCATAGAGCAGGTTTTGAAGAAATATATTGGCAAGGACTAACTTAGGGATGGCCAAAATGGATGACAGATATTTTGCAGATGAATGGTTTATTTCAACTGACCTCTTGAACACATAACAACACTATAGATGGTTTGTTGACAATTGACCCAAAGATATACCCAGAAACCAGCTGAAGACTTTCAATAT
This sequence comes from Pinus taeda, assembly GCA_000404065.3. NCBI lineage: Eukaryota > Viridiplantae > Streptophyta > Pinopsida > Pinales > Pinaceae > Pinus > Pinus taeda. The sequence continues at coordinate 13,748 of APFE030599782.1, forward strand.
GGTTTGATTAACTATTAGGCAAAGGATTTTCCAACCCAGGTGAACAAAAAGTGTTGTGTTCAAGAGTGGTTAATGGCTTTTCTAAAACACAAAGTGTAACAAACAAGTTCATTTTTCTCTCTTTTCCCCCACCATTTCTGGCAAGTACCTCTTTATTTTTTACAATCTTGAGGAGGATAACATTTGCTTGTTTATAAGCTCACCCTTCAGATGAGTCCAACTTATTTTAAAATTCGAACCCTAAGAAGGAGTGGTTTGTTCTTGTTTAAAATTGAACAGGTCTTTACTGTTAAATTTTAATGAGTCTGGTATAGGAAAAACTTGGTGTCTTTCAATTTTAGGGAGTCAAAAGAAAAACTTAAGAAAACTCCATGGGGGTACTTTTTCATAAAATAGTCCCTCAAGTTTGAAAAAGGATAAAATAATATAGGATGGATGACATTTCCAATACTTTAATGAGCTGGAAAGGATAAGCGCTCGACAATATTTTCATCTTTAGCGAGTCTGAAAAGAGTTTAAAGAGGAATCTAGTCTCGTCATGGTGACAAGTCTAATGTCGTCAGGGTCTAACGATTCCAACATCGGTAAAACTCAGAGTATTTTTCATGTTTAGAGAGTTTGAAAAAGACACGGAAAGGAAAACTCTAGAGGGGTCCTTTTTTGTAAATTTGTGTCCCTCGAGCCTGAAAAAGTATAAAATAATAGTAGAATTGAGGCTTCTGTGATCCATTATAGTTGTAAGAAGAGCTTCGGCGTAAATCACATGAAAAAGACCTTTGTCGACGCGTTTCGAACCAACTAGTGTGGTTCATCATCAGGACAAGTTGAAGACAAATCTGGCCTAGCATGTTAAATAGACAGAGCAGAGACTCCAATGGCTACAAAACGGCTATTTTTGACCCTAGGACCAAGGTAAAAATTAAATTAATAAATTTAAAATTCTCATTATTTTATTTCTAGAAATAAGTAAAATTAGGTAAAATGAAAAGTATTACAAGTAATTTATTTAATTAAATAAATTTATGTTATTAATATAGTAATACTAATGGTTACTTGAATTCCTTTCACATTCGAAAAAAATAGGATGTTAGGTTGAAATAAGAATAAATGAATAAATATATGAATTTAATGGTCATAAGTTATTAAATTAATAATTAACTATATATGAATGTTTATTAAAGGTATGATAATTTGTTAGTAAAATTATACCCCTTACCTTTGATGTAATAAGATTATTAAATTTACAATAAAAATATCCATCTTATGAGGTTAGATTGAAAAGTAAGGGTGAATGTTAATTAAATAATTCAATTAATTTACTGAGATTATGAATATATATATATATATA
>APFE030599785.1:0-32583 GCA_000404065.3 Pinus taeda
TCAGCGGTGCTCAAAGCGACCAACTTCTGCTTCCTGCTCATCCAGGATATCGAAGCAGAATCCAAAGAGAAATAGCACTAAAAGTTCTCCAGTGATCCTCCACACTACTTGCCTAATCAACATTCGAATATGCAATTTCATATTTCCGACAGTGTATCTCAATCCATGAGAGATTGTGTCTTGAAGACATCTCAGAAGATTCTTGACACCAATCTAGTGAGGCTCAACCAAATATGAGCTCACAATGCTAACTGCAAAACATATTTTCGGACGGAGGTTCACCAAGAACATAATGCGAATGAGTTTTTGAGACTCAGAGGCATTTCCCAAATCTGGTCCGACATCACTACCATATAACTTCTGAAATTTAAGATCCTCGAGGTAGTCATAAGCTTGTAGTCCACCATACCAAATCTTTCCAGAATATTCACCACATATTTTCCTTGGATAGGAAAATTTCCCTTGGCTTTTGCCACACTTCAAGTCCTTGGTCCTTCATTTCAAATTCAGAAGCCAACTCCCTCTTACATTTTTGAATGAGAGGGTGTGCACTTGTTAGAAAGAGGTCATCCACATACAACACCAGTATGAGAGGTTTATCATCTTCAACCTTAAAGTAAAGGTCAGGATCAGCTTCACTCCTAGTGAATCCCAACTTCATCAAGTAGTTATTGATCCTCTCATACCATGCTTGGGGTGCTTGCTTCAGCCCATAGAGAGCCTTCTTCAACTTGCATACATGATATTTTCGATCATAAATCTCAAATCCTTCGGGTTGCTCCACGTAGACCTCTTCTTTGATCGAGCTGTGCAAGAACGCGGTCTTGACATCCATCTGATGTAGGTTACATCCTTGTGAAGCGGCAAGGGCTATGATCGAGAAGATGGTCGTATATCTGGCAACAAGTGCAAATATCTCATCATAGTCTATACCTTCCTTCTGGGAGAAACAACGAGCAACAAAACGAGCCTTCTACTTTTCTGTACTTCCATCTGCTGCATGCTTTATCTTGTAAAGCTATTTTGAAGTAACAATTGTCTTGTCCTAGGGTCTGGGAACTACTTCCCAGACATCATTCTCCATAATAGACTCATATTATTTGGTCATAGAATCCTTCCATACTTGATGCTTGATGGCATCTAAGAATGATGAAGGTTCATTTTGTATGATGGTGCTCATGATGGTCAGGTATCCTTGATACCTATTAGGTTTCTTACTTTCATGAAAGGTTCCTCGGGGTGCAGCATGTCCTTCAACATCATCAAGTAGCCCCCTAAGCCATGAAGGCCTCTGCCTAGAAGAGGAAGGCTCATGTGGAGGAGGATCAATCGGATCCATGGGTTCTTCTACATCAGGCATTGATTCATCATTCTTTTCTTTCGGTTCCTTGGTGTCGGCTTCTTGAGAGCTCCTCAAAGTTGGAAGATTGTCCACCTTGCTGAGAGACATATCTTCGTCAAAGGTGACATCATGACTAATCATGACTTCTCGTTGACCAGTGGTGAACTTTTCTTTAGGAATCTTGGAACCCAATGCTTGATGAGGGTATCGATTTTGTACATATACGGCGGTGTTTGTAGCTTCAACCCATAGAAACTTCGGAAGTGTTTGATCATGTAGCATGGCCCGGACAACTTCCATAATCATGCGGTTCTTCCTTTCCGCCACACCATTTTGTTCAAGATTATATGGTATAGTAGTCTCCCTCTTAATGCCAGCCTCAGATATGCCTGAGTGAACCAACTGTATATATCGGAGGTCTTGCTTTGGCTTGAGGGGAATGGTCCCCTTTTGAGCTTTCCTTTGGCACATCTTGGACATACACCTTCTTTCTCTACTCAGAATTCGGGCATCCCTGTCACCATTTGTCTTACACTGAGTAGAGTTTATAATGAAGGTGGGAAAACCTCCGATGCCAAAGTTCGGACTAAAGAGATGTGTCATAAGACATGATACCTAACAGACTTCCATCGACCTGATATAATGATTCAACTCGAAACCCAAGAGTAAAGGCATCTTTAACATTATTTTTTCATATACGTACCTTGCCATCGCTGAAGGTTACCTTGTAGCCTTTGTCTTCCATTGTCGAGATGGATACCAGGTTCTTTTCGGAGGTCAGGTGCATTTAATACATCCTGGAATTTCTAACCTTCTTGAATGCTTGTCCTCTTCCTTGATTCCTAGCTCTCCTCTTACCTTTTCTATTGAATTTGTCATTCCTTTGATTTCCATCATAGGGATTTTGATCATCGTCCCGGTGTGAGTCCTTTTTATCAGGGCACTCCCTTGGATAGTGACCTGCTTTATCGCAGATGTAACATCGTCCTTTTCTTCCACCCTTAGGTCCAACCTTTCCTTTTGATTTAGTCCCAGAATTATTTCTTTTCTTAGCATGAGAAGAAAAGGCAGCAGGAGGTCCTTTAGGCAAGGGCATTTCTTGCTCTTCTACCCTTGTTTCTTCTTGAATGCATCTAGCCATTAATTTCTCGAAACCAGGAATTACATTATTGTTCAGAAGAGTAGTCCTAAACATGTACCATTCGGATGGTAATCCTCCAAGAGTCGTAAGTGCCATTTCTCTATTAGTAATAGTCTCCCCAATAGATAGGAGATCATTCTTGATCTCGACGATTCTTAAGAAGTATGCTTGCATACTCTCATCTTTACCCTTCTTGATTCCCCTCAGCTTATTTCTAAGAAACAAAACTTGATTTGCATCATTAACTTTAAATAAACTCACCAGTCTATCGTAGATTTCCTTGGAGGTGTCCAGTTCAGAGATGTAGGCCACCAAGTGCTTGTCGATATAGTCTTGGATGATCTTCTGTTTTGACTTCTCCGTTTTTCCATTTGTTCCAGGCAGTAGTGGATGCATTTGATGGAGGCTCAACAATATTGCCTCTTACATGGTCCAAAACTCCTTGATCTTCTAGTGTTAGATTGATAGATATCTTCCATCCGTGATAGTCAGCTTTCTCACAGAGCTTGTCTTTGGTAGGAAAGAGTGTTGAGGACCCCATAGTTCTTTTAGGATAGCCTTGCCAATCTTCTCTTTGGTGATTGCTCTTGCTCTTGCTCGGGCTTTGTCTTCACCTCAACTTTGATACCATGTTAATTTATGGTATGTTCTATGCTTATAACAGTTTACTTCTTTTTCTTATTATATTACACAGATTAGCAATCACATGCACATAAAGTAAAGTGCAGATATAACATTAAACGATCGACAAAAAACAAGCCAAGACAAGAGACACAAGATGTGGCGGCTAGCCAGGGACGAACCCCACAACGTGTGGGGAAACCCTTTGATCAAATATTCTTTTATATTCAATAATTTAGCAGAGAGAGATAGTACAATAAATCTGATTTATATCAGCAGTAGCAAACCCTAGATCAGCAACATCAACATTAGCAACTTCATCATCAAACTAGGGCAGACGATATCTCACAAACCGACCGTCAGATCGGCTTGATTCCACCACCAAAAGTTGCAGCTTCTAGAGGAGGTTCAGATGAACCTACAACTTAGTTTAGATGAGGATATCTTCTATTCCACATAGGTCAAACTTCACTTCTGCAGTTGTAGCTTCAGTTTCAACAACTTCCTTCAAACTAGGGCAGTCGATATCTTGCAAACCGTCCGTTGGATTGACTTGATTCCACCAACAAAAGTTGTGGATTTCAAAGGAGGTTCAAATGAACCTAAAATGCAGTTTAGATGAGGAGATCTTCTAGTCCACGTGACTCAAACTTTACTTCGGCAATTGCAGCTTTATTTTCAGCAGCTTCTAGTTTCACATGTGTGAGGGAGAGACCCTTTTCTATGCAGTAGAGAAGAGACTCTTTTCTGCGCAGTAGAGAGAGAGAGAGATGTGATGAGATGAGTGAGAGAAAATGAGGAAAATTCCTCCTGTATTTATACACAACTTTGGTGTTTGAATAGATACGACTATTGGGCTTCTGAGCCTACATGAGTTGTAGGTCGGCTTGATAATAATTCCCATAATCAAAATAAATTCATATCTCCATGAATACTTATCGGAATCGGATGATATTTATATAAATCCTACACCTCTCGACGAGAGGAATCTAATAAAAATATTATCAACCATGAATAAGATGACCCACATGAAGTTTTTCCCTAGTTGCCAATTTTAACAACAAGGTAGTAGAGGACCAACAGGACATGTTTGTGCAATTTTGGAAATCAGTGCAGACCCATGTCTTGGTGCAGTGCAGGGTTCCAACAAACCAAAAGGAGGCTTGATGGCTATGCTTGAGAAATGCACAATTCGGTTTGAATGTGGAGGCAGTTTCTATGTAGTTCTGGGAGGAAAATGGAATAGTCACCTCCGGGATTGTGTAGTGTAACTGACCTGGAGGAAAACCTCAAGCACTGCACAGTTCCAGGAAGCAGGGCAAGGTCACTAAGGGTTGAGACTGCGATATTCAGCTCAGTCAGGATCTAGTGGAAGAGGGTTGTCCAGTCGGACACATTTTCAAGAAAATGGTTAAGTGTTGAAAGAAAGTGAACTTGTGCGGAGTTGACATTGTGATCATACACTTAACACACTTCGACGATGAGACAACACAGATTGCCAGTACAACAAGACAAAAAATGCCCTTGGTAAGACTGTCTTAGAGCTGAAAGTGACAAGCGCGAGACTTGAGATAATTCTTCAGATGACCATGACGACACTTGTGTGAGTATGTGAGTACAACGGATGTTTACATGGCGAAGACAAAATGAATACACAAAGACAAACCTTCAAACTCTCTAGAACAAGATTGCAAGTATGAAAAAGCAATCAATATGCCAAAAGATGATCATTGGTTAAACAAGAAAAAGGGTGAAAAGACTTCACGAGAGCTCATGGGGTGAGCTCGAGTGTTTGCAACCATCAAAGGAAAAACCAAGGAATGCTTCGAAATTTGGATGCAAGCCAAAATTTTGGAGGGTTTTGCAGTTGCTAGAACAAAACGCTAAAAAAGTATGAAAATAAAGGAGAAACCCTAGAAATAGATACCATAACTGATTGATTTCTCCATAAGAAAAAGGAACCTAGTTCTTTATGACAGGTACTATATCATAACGATGAAAAGGGAATCCAATATTAAGAAGGAGTCAAACGTCCTCCAAAAGATAAGTATTTAACATCTCCTTGAATATTGTCTCTATACTTTTGTCTTCCTATTATTTGACAACTCTTCTAATCAAGATTGTAGGTCAAGGAAAGTTCTATCTTAAGCTTGACTAAGAAAATGAAATACTTGAAGGAATGTGGCATAACATGAATGCTATGAAGGAAGGAGCATCTTGATGTATGTATCAAGAAGATCATTAGATGGAAAAAGCCTTCTAGCCTTAGACAGAAAGGAGTTGTAAAGGCCTTGATGATTACAATATTAAATCCTTCTAATTGGTTTAGATTGATGATTGAAAGTTGAAAGGAATGAAGTTGAACCTAGTTGCAATATGTGATAGATCGTACAAAGGAATTTTGACATCATAGAAAGCCCATAATAGAATTTGAGATGAAGAATATCACACTTTGACTTGAGATCATTGTGATTTGATAAAATCTAATATTTATTATTTCTTTGAAATATGATTTGGTTCCCTGAAAGGTCATATTGTAGATACCAGAAAGAGTTGTTGCATGACATTGATATACCTACAACTGCTTGGTTTGATCACAGAACACATGGATCGTGTGAATAACACTATTGATGGCTTGCATAAACATTAAAGCATAATTTATATTGGAAATTTGATAATGACTTATGAGGCAGAACTCTGTTATGAAGGAAAAGGACATATGCTATAAGCCATGAGGAAGCTCGCCCCATTGTAGAAGATAGATGAATCAATTGATGATAATGTTGTTTGATTATTGAAAAGATCTAGGAAGCTCAAAGTTTGATACAAAATGATGCTGCTAGGACCCGAGAAACCTTGCCATGGAGATGAAATGTGAAATAAGGTCGAAGCTTAGATATGACGTATTCCTAGATAGGAGTGTTTGCAACTACCACTAAGATCTCCATAGAAGAACAAGTGGTTTATGCATTGATGAAGTAAAGAGACCAACTAAGGATTGTGATGATGTATCCCTGATTGAGAGGGAGTAAGAAATGTCCTCCATGTTTGAGGAGTAAGAACCTCCTCCATATTTGAGAGGGAGAGATGGTGGATACCATATTCTCCATATGTGCCATGCACTAGGCTAGGACTAACCGTTGTATGTCTAGTGTATCACACTGGGAGGGAGAATGGAGGATTGGATAATAATCTCAGACTGGTACTCCTTGAGGATTGAAAATCTAATATAGGAATTAGCCTTGTGGACCTACACTCTTTGAGGATTGGACAGGATTCAACGACAAGAGTGGTCGAAGAGGGCCAATATTCTTTGAGGATTCAGAATCCAAGATAAGAATAGTCTTAGAAGGGCATACCTTGTGAACATTTGAATGAGGTATGTGCCTTGAGAGGCTAAGGTGTCCATGTGTATGCCTCCCAACATTGTGCTTTAATATTGTGGAGAGTTAGAACCTTTTAGTTAGGACACTATTATGTTGTTATTTGACAATGCCAATTATGATGTTGATGCTTAAAGATGGCTTACCAATCACTCTTCTTATGAGAATATTTCAATTTGAGGAGTATCCTTGTACCTCTTATAGGATTATGAATACCTCCCTAGTTAAGAGAGAGTGTTAGAAAATGTAATTAGGTTCGGTCTTCATAATTATATCATCGCATATGTTATGTAAAAGAAAAAGAAGAAAAATAATTTTATTATTATTATTATTTAATAGATAATCATGTTATTCATGCTTCTAGTATTCGCTGAGTCAAAAAGTCAAAGTCCTATTTGGACCTATTGTAAAGAAAAAGGAAAATTAATTTCTAAATATGTAATTTGGGTTAAAAACCCCTGTAGATGCCAAGTCGACCTACCTGTCAAATTAGCCCTGCCCCATAAGACATATCTATTCACACCCTTCTGGAAATTATAAATAGGGGAGGATTTGAGCTCATTTGGACACACAATTTCACTTGATTGGTTTTGAAATTTTACAAAAGGAGGGTCAAAGTCAGATATTAAAGAAGATTTTTTCTTGAAGTCTGATTTGTGGAAGTTCTGCCTTATCATATCCCTTGTTGAATATTTGTTTTTGGTTTCCTGCTAATGGATTTTTTGTGTAGAAACAAGGACGGTTTGACTTGGCATCTAGAGGTTGAAGTTTTTTTGTGGTCATGGGACTTGGACATCTCACTTTGATCTGAATCTATAAGAAGATATTTTTCTTGGTTTTCCCTTTGGAGGGGTTTTTCCATGGCTTGGATCCTATACCTTGTGTTTCTTGTGTATCGTGATATTCATCTTTTTACATTTGATAATTTTTTAATGAAGAAATACATAATTAAATTAATAAGAAGTTAGTGAATTTCACAAGCAGTTATCAAAGAAAAAAAATCTAATTTAATATGAAAGCCTCTCGATTTCTCAACAACAATAGTCTTGATATTTCTTCAAAAATGTTTTATTCATATTATCTCAAGTTCAAACGGGGTTTACCCCAAGTCCAAAAAAGCAATGGAGGGATACATATTTCAAAGTTGCGGGAAATAATTTCATGTTTTTAACATCCATAGAGTAATCATAGATGCGACATAGAACATCAAACTCAAGAAAAAAAAGTATCCAAATCCTCATTTAAAAGGCCATCAAAATTTGGAAGGTCAAAAAGAGGAATGTTCTTCATTTGAACAACCGCATTAGGATCTTGGATGGGGAATTCAAAAGTAGTAGGTCTCTATTATATAGGTCCATTTACTTCTTCATCCCCAAGATTTTATTTTCTTAAAGGCTCAGGGTTCTAAATATTGTTGGAACCTTAAGGAATTTCCAGTTCCTTGTCCAATGTGGTCTCTTCCATTATTGGTATTTCTCCCTAGAGTGGTTTTCCTAATGTACTATTTTGAACTTGGGTGACCTTTAATGGATTCTCCTTTCCCCTCTCACTTTCTAGAATGTTAGTTCAACTGGCTCCTACTCCACCACGTGTTGGGGACTTAGAAAATTTTATTATTTTAATTTTACCTATAGTGTTATAGTGCATATATCATGTCCAAAATTCGTGATATTTAGGATGCAGTTATTGAAATGGAATAACTAACAATTTACCTTTGGGAAAACCTAATACTCTTAAGTGCCTCCCTTGTAGCGGCAAAAAAATGATGGTGTGAATATTTGATTCCTATATGAGAAGGGATTGGTATTCACTTATCATTTAATTTTTCAACCTAGGGTCTAATAAATTATGTGGCTCTTGGTGTTGTATGTGGTGAGCCCTAGTCTTTCACCAAGAATGTTGCAACTCCCAAGGGTTCCTCAACTCAAATTATCAACCCGAGGTTCGTACAAACTTAGAGGTGACAGTGCTATATGAACAATAGGTTATATTCTACTCATTCCACCCTCAATCATGACATTATATCAAGGTGTTCAGAGGTCATTCTACCTACTGAAACATGGGGAAATATTTTTGATGAAAGCACAATTGAACACTGATTCTATCTATGAAAGTGAAAATGCCATTTTCTCAACTTGTAGATGATAATTAATCATTTCATGAAAGGAAAAGGGAAAATATAATTTCATAAGGAAAGATACTCTATATTTCATAATTCATTAAACCAACAACATAATTTCATGTATCATCTATCTATTTCACACTTTCTTGAAAATTATAAATATAACTTGCATCATGCTTGTGATTGAAAAACACTAATCCTACTCTATTTTGCAGTGAGGAGAAGGAATGGCTGTATTGGCCTAGGAGCTTATCTTGATCATCAAATAATAACTTGGGGTCATTTTTCGTCTTCAATAAGCTAAGGTTGAAGTGGTGAGCAAAGTAGGTGAAGAAAAGTGGTGATACAGGAGGTCATGTATTGCTACAGGAGGACCTATAATGCTACAAGAGGGGTTTTGAGAGCCTTTTTAGGGTGGAGATGATGTGTTGAGGGAATGAATAGAAGAGGTAGATAAAGGTTGGAGAGAGTGAAGGAAGGTCAGGGAAGCCTCCTAGCCAAGCTCAAGACCTCTCATAGGTCTTTCTAGCACCAGGATGAATGCCCTCAGTGTCCTAAGTTTCCTAGGAAAAGTGACCGTGGAAACAAAGTTTTGGGAGCATAATTGAGGGATGGAAAGAGAAGATGGAAAAGTCATGGAGGTGAAAGAGGTTCCCTCCCCTGCAGATCAACGCAGCCCTACAACCAACCATATACATACATCCATTTATCATTAACACAACAATATAAACTATGATGGAAAAGATGAGTTCAATTTGAATAACATCTATTTCATTCCATAACATTACTATGACCATTGAATTGACTCCTAAGTTACAGAAATTAAATATGAAGAAGGACAATTAAAATCTATCTATTTCCAAGAAATCATAAACATAATGTTTTTGGGTTGAGATTGTGAATCCTTCTAACCATTCTCCTATAAGAGAAGTGATGTAGAAGCTTGCAAGCACAAGTTTTTATAGCTTAACCTCTAATGTAATGAAAGAAAGCTATGAAATGTATGGAATTAAGAACACACAAAAGTACAAAAGAGGGACCAAAGCCTTTGGGTTGGGCCCAAACCCAAGCGTCTCATCCCTCTAAAACTAACTCAGATGCAACTGAATAACCAACTTCTCATTATCAAAAAGTAAAAGTCTCATACATCACATGAAAGTAAAAAAATAACAATGTCAATCTCTGAGACCAATACATACACCTATATGAATCAAAACTTTGAATCCTAATGAGATTTCCATCTTGTTTATTTATAAAAAAGGGTAGCTGATAACATCTCCCTTGGAAATAAGAGTGATTCCCTCCTTGATCTCATAAATGATGGATCTGGTTCCTCTTGAGCTTCACTTGTACTAGGCGTAACTTGGTTGTCAATGAATTCAAACTAGTGAGAGAGGATGATGTGATCCCAAGCCGAGTTCGGGAGTTAAGGAGGTGGAAAAACCCCTAGATTCTCTCTTGGTTGTCTCCATCAAGCCCCTTCATAGTAAATTCCTAAAAAATGCTTATTTTGTTTGCAATTAAACCACATTACGCCACGTACTATGAAAAACACCTTTTACTCTTCTTACTAAGCATATTATAACAAAAATTGTGAATTAATGTGTGAAAAGGATAATTTTAAGGTTGGAGGATGGCATGATGATCTTCAAAATATAAATATGATGGGACTCATCATCACCCCCCTATTGAAGGTGTTTCTCACCCTACAAGAAACTTAGTCATCCATGTCAAGCTCTTTCATGGCCTCGGTGGCCTCTCTGACATCCGAAGGAACCTAAGATGGTGTGCATTCTTGTGGGTAAAAATATACATTTGTTTCTATTTCAGTCCATTCTTTATGCTCTTCCATTTGGTCTCTTCCTTCTTGTAAGACTAGCGGCAAGGGTGGACTGAGATTGAGTCCTATCCATATGATATTCATCCTTTGCATGATTCACTTGTACAATGGTGTTATCTCCAAGGCATTCCTTAGCCTTTCAGGAGAGTGATATTCTCTAATTTGTAGATTGTGGGCTAAGGCATGCCATCTTCTCTAGAAATCTTGCAGACTTTCTATTCCCAACATTCTAAAGTTGTCTTCAAAGTGAATAATGAATTTATCCTGGGTTGCAATGTATTTGCGTGCTAAAGTAGCATCAGAGGAGATTATTTTATGATTGTTGATGACAACCTTAGGGCTTACTAGCTCTGCTCTAATATACAAGGGCTCCTTCTACTATTTGTCATTAAATTTTTCACCTCCTCAGCCCTTGTCTCCTCATGCATCAACCAAGATGCTAAAGCCATTAGCTGCATGTCTCCCAATCTTGAATTGGGATCCTATAAATTCATATATGTCAAAGTGAAATTGTGCATGTAGAATTCAACTAACTTTGCCCTATCTTCCATACTAGTTGTTTGCAAAACTCAATAAACTGCTTGTAGTCCTAAGAAGGTAGAGACCCATATTATTATAGATTTTTTGTTTGGAATTGCAGCCATTGTTCTTTTAGGAAGAGAGAATAATATTTTGATGGCTTCTGACATTGTAGGGCTTCCATAGAGATACTTTCTATGGTAGAAAGTTGTGTTTCTTTCTCTTGCAGCCTCTCTCTCTCTCAACCTTGTGTTTTTTTCCTATAGATGATCCTTCATAATAGACACCCTTAGTCTCAAATCACTCAACTCCTTACCCATTTTAATGAATTTCTCCTCTGTGAGGCCCACATATTCTACATTCTTGGATTTGACAATTTGAATCCACCTATGATTTTTTTCTCTCTCTATGTCCAGCTCATAGAGGAGTGGGACTACAATTTTTTTAGGGATAATGTAGTATACATAGGGGGTATCATATAGGGTACAAAGGGAGGTACCCAAGGGAATAATGTGATGTAATAATATGATGGGCTTATCACATTATTCCCTAACTACTTGTGGTCCCTTGCATAATGTGGGTTAACCACTTTATTTATAGCTATGGCCCATTATATTATTACATCACATTATTCCCTTGGGTACCTCCCTTTGTACCCCATATGATCCCCCCTAGGTATAATACATACAATCCTTCCTCTAATGAATTTGTAGTAGGATCCCAAGCTAGGTTGTGGATCAGGATCTTGGAGCTCTGGGAGGTCCTTTCCAAGTGACTTTGAGGTGGCTACTTATTTTTGTAGCTCCTTTTTATGCTCTTGTAGCTTCCCATATTTCTCCTATAGAAAAATTTGCCTCTCTTGTAGCAAACCTTGTCTTCCTTGTAGCTTCTCTCTTCTGCTTACTCAGTAACAACTTGTGTTCTGGGTTTCTTGAAGGTCCCTGACCTAGTGGTGGGCCTACCCACAAATGTTAGAGGTGACTTGGTTTTGGTTTTCGAAGAAGTGGCTTCCTCAATATTTCACTCACTGGGTCCTACTTCTTCCTTTCTACATGGAGATTCATCAATAATGATAGGGACCCTTGTGGGACTTTGTGGTTTCCCCTGTCTAATTTTGGTGTCCTTCCTGGTTTTGAAATATAGTGGACCTTGTCTTGGTTGCCTCCTCTTGGGCTTGATGAGAGTGCCCACTGTAACCCTGGTTATATACTTATTTTATGTGGTTGTTTATCTGCTTCTTGGGGGTTAGAAGTCTCCTTAGGTCTTATTGTTCCTTCTACTTGTTCCTTCTCCTCTTCTTCTTTAATTTTTGCTTCTCCTTTCTTTGTCTCTGTTGCTTCCTCTTCCTATATTTTTGCTCATTATTTTTCCTTCTTTACCTCCAATACTAGAGGATGGTGATTCTCTAGGTGTGATGGCTTGGGTTTGTATGAAATTTTCCCTATCCATGTCCACAAATTAATTCCATAGGATAAGGATCCTTAAGTGGCTCAAAGCATCCATCATAATTAACTTGATGAGGCCATGGTGAGCTAAGTGTTGATGCTTTCCTTCCCTCACCTTCTTACTCATCTCCATGATTGGTTGTAGGAGGAAATTTGGAACAATAATCCTTTGAGGGAGAGGCAATTATGCCTTGAATCTCATCTCATGGGGAAATCTAAAGCGGTAGGCATAAACCACACTCAATATTCCTCCACAAGATATATAGTTAAGGATATGGTAAGCTACCTCATCCCAAGGGTAAGGTAGGATTTATCTTCTTACTCCATTATTATCTTCTACATGCTTCTCTTTCAAAATGAATAAGTTTTTCCTAGCCGTGACACTCACTACCTCGCCTTCTTTGCTCCAAAAAATTCCTAGGGGCAAGGTGGTCACTCTACTTATGGTTTTAGGACTTAGTGAGATGGCCAATCCTTTGAAAACAATAGTGGAATTGTCTTCTCCTTGAGAAAGTAATGCCATGGAAAATTCATGAGTCAGATCATCATCATACCCCTTTAACAACTCAAATAAACCTAACCATTGGTGTACTCTAAAGATGTCCACTACAGGAGGGTGTTGGTGAATCCTCTTGGTGTCTAAGGGTTTCTTCTGTTATATCCTCCTCCCATTTATTATTTTGTCCCTCCTTGGTGCTACTTAGGTGTGGAATTCAATTTTTTTAACAATCTCAGTGGTGAAACAATGTTAAATTCCTTGGTAGCAATGGGGGAGAAGGATGTTAGAATTGATATCAACCAAACTCTTTTTCTCTACTTCTAACCACAAAAATTTCTAAAAAAGACCTCTTGCTGCTTAATTATTTGTTATAGGATATCAATTTCAAGCAGACTTCTCATGTAAATGGATGTAAAAAAAAGAAGGAAGGATGATGTCACTTACTTCTTGTCAAAACACCTATGTGTGTGTATGATGATTTTGAGACAATTTTAAGCCATTGTGGCTAATTTTCCACCTTTAATTATCTACTGTAGCTCCTTCTTAAGCCTATTGTAGCATATCAAACCTACTTGTAACACTTGCAGACATGGTTCGAAACTTGTCGGTGGAACCCTAGGTGGTATTATACAATAACTCATCTTTCCTCTAATTGTTTTTTGAATGAGTGATGGTGCAAATGAAGTCAAGCCCAATACATAATATTCTCTTTGGGATAAAATATCAGAGCACTTTGGTGACATGGAGTATACATGAGTTTTCTTTTTTAGACCACTGTCCCCACTCCTTGTAATCATTTACTCTCTCCTTGTGATTATCACCCCACTCTTCATGAACACCACCTCACTTTGAGTTGACATCTCCATTTTTCATTGGTGACTAATACAAACTTAAGTTCACTAGCAGAGGGTGGCCAAGTTCACTAGCCACATCCAGCCTATTAAAACTCCTCTCTCGACCATTACACATTTTAGTCATTTTATGCATAGGGAATAGGTGAGGGTTGCTATACCTGAGCCTACCTATGGATCGAATTGCGGGAGATGGTTTCATGTTGGAGCTAGTCCATATAACATCGTTTTTCATAGGGAGTTGACTCTTTTGCTTTTTCCTGTGCATATCTTCATAACTTGATGATACCGTGATTGATAAATTTGTTATGCATGTATAGGTGCCTCTATTATGTCTAAGTTGCTGCTATTGGTGGAATGCCTTCCTGAGGATGATGTTTCCCTTCCTGGTTGCAGACATGGCTCCATGATGGTTTTTGTGGGTAGATTTTTTTATTTTTTATTTATTTATTTATTTATTTTTTTTAATTAATTAATTAATTTATTGATTTCTATCGTCACTGGACATGATGCTACATGAGGAGTTTTCTCCCTATAACAGTGATTTAATCCTCCATTGAAGTACTCATCTTGCATGCTGGTGTTGAGGAAAAGTTATGACAGGTCATGAGGATAGGGTTATAATTATGAGGAAGTGATGTAGATGTTGGAGGAATAGAAAATAGGTGTTTCTGCATTCTTTTTTAGAGGTAGGGCATAGCGGAAATTTTGAGCAAGTTTTGGCTAAATGGAGTGGATGGGTGATGAAAGAATAATTGGAAGGCTCCCCTTTATCATTTCCTAGAGGAAACATAGCCTTCTGGTCTATTCTTTTCATTGGATTCCCCTCCTGTAGCTTTACAGTCTCCTCCTGTAGCATTATAAGACCTTCTATAGCAATATAGGTCCCTCCTGTAGCATCACAGTGAGGAGGTGAAATTCGAGTTCATTGTTGATTGGATGGTGGAGAGAGATGGTTATATGAGTGGAGAGTATAGAGATGAGGTGTGTAAATGGGATTATGGATGCAAACTTGTAGGTTTAGTCATGTAGCCAGAAAATATGCCAACTGTGTATAATCCTGCAAAAAAACAAGAATGTTAGCAAAAATGGTGTAATATCTCTTTCCACCTGTTTCTGTTTTCTCTTTCTTTATTTATTTATTTTTTACTTTTATATAAGCAGGATTTGTTTGTAGAGGTTTTGAGCGCATGATTGCCCTAGGTTCCTCAAAGGAGGTTTTCACCTAGGGATCTTTTATTTTTCTTTTCCCCCTTTTTTTTTCTCCTGGGGTGCCTCAAACAAGTTTTCAACTCAAGAGTGTGCCTCATATGCCTGATGGAGGTTTTCATCTAGGCCCTCTTTTTTATTTTTATTTTTTTTATCTCTTTTATATAATTTTGGTGGACTAAGGGCTATGAGCCTCCCAATCATATTTAACTCTCTGCTGATTGAATTGACAAATTATTCCTTGGACATAGGTTTCTTGTACAATTTCAACCTATGACCATTGACAAGTAAAGGAATCCCTTCCTCATCAATGGTTCTGATTTGGATAGAGCCATTCTCATGACACTTATCTACTAGATAGGGACCTGTACTATCTTGTCATCAACTTCCCATTTAAATCCTTAAATATGGAATCATATGATAGGGCTCAATCTCCTTCTTGGAAATTTCTTTCTCTGATATATTTTTCATGCCAAATATTCCTCTGTAGTTGGATTAGCTCAGTGTATATGAGAGCTTGCATTATGAATTTGTCTAAACCATTGAGTTGGAGCATCCTTTCTTGTTGTGATGAAGTGATATCCAAGTCTAACTGAGTTGCCATCCTCAAGGTATTGTACTCAAATTCAATAGAAACTAGGGCCCTCTTCCCATAGACCAACTCAAAGGGAGTGAATCCAGTGATGTTATTCTAATGTAAAAATTCCTTGTAGATTCAAACTACAGATTGTAATATGCTAAAACAATTGACTTGAATCTACTCTACTCATCAGCAAAAACAATAAATGATCGATGGAATCACGAAGCATAAAAGAGAAAGAATTCAATCACACATAACTTAATAATTTTCCGGGGAAGGGCACAACTACAAACCCCTGCTATCTGTATATTGCATTAATCATAAAATATGAGAAGATTACAATGATTTTCTCAAGCCTGAGCAACCTCTGCACTATCTCTATCTATCTCCCTGCTTCCTAGATAAGCTCAAGCCAATACTTGGCCAATTCTACTGCCTGCCAAGCTCCTATTTCATTGTGCAATTTCCTAGGGAATTAAACCATATTTAATTTGGAAATTCCTCAATTATGAATTGTGCAATCCTAATAGGCATTCCTCTGATTGCATTGACCACCTGTACAATTCAAATGATTTTACAACTGATAGTACACTGTCCTTGAACTCCAATCTCAACTAGGTATTTCTCTGATCTGACATGCATGAGTTAATTATGAGTGAATCTTCAATTTACTGGGTGATCAATGTTGGTTACACCCCACTACTGTAGGTTACACCCCACTACTGAATCTCCCACTAATTCCTCAATTAGTTGGAACTTGTTTAACTGAATTTAACTCAGTTAGACTGAACTGAATAATTACAACTCAAAATAAACTCAACCAGGGCTCCTAAAAAGTAGGACTCACTCTACATGACTCTAGTTAGACTCCCAACTTGAATTAACTACGCCAACTAAGTAAAATTAACCTAGTTAACTATTACAAGTTCTTATGAGAACTGGAATTACAATTTAATCCCTAATTGAATTCAAGGAAAAAATTAAATTAGGATTTTATTTTTGCATTTTCAACATCCAAGTGGTGTTGTAGGCCAAAGTAGCTTCCACAAGTCTGTCTGCCCAATCCTTTTTATTGCGCTAACAACATTTGTAAGAATTTTCTCCAATTCCCTATTGGTGACTTCCACCTGCCCATTTTCTTGAGGGTGATAGGCCTTGGATGTCTTGTGCTTGATATGGTGTTGCCTCATGGGTTATTCAATCAAATTTGACATGAATTGTGCTCCTTGATCAGTGACTACCTCCCTTGGATACCAAAACTTGTATAAGATGTTTCTCTTAAAAACTCATCCACCTTCCTCTCAATTGGAGTTTTAACTGCCTTTGTCTCAACCCACTTTGTTAAGTAATCAATGCAAACAATGATTTACTTCTTCTATCGTGATGGTGGATCAATTGGTGCAAAGAAATACACACCCCAATTGTAAAATGGCTATAAGGCTACTTGAGGTTGCAAAGGCATTTCATCCTTGGATGTGGGCTTTCCTATCCTTTGGCACTGATCACATCTGGTGGTGTATCTCCTTGCATCTTGATGTAGAGTGTGCCAATAGTAACCAACCTGTAAAACTAAAGGATGTCCTCTTAGAAGAAAAATGACCCCCATAAGGTCCATCATGGCATGTTGATAGGATTCCAACGACCTTATATTCCCTTACACATCTCCTCAAGATCTGATTTGGTCCCAATCTAAAAAGATTCCCCCCCAATCCAAGTGAAAGGAGCAATTTTCCTCACAATTTTTCTTTTCTCCTTGAATGATAGATTAGGAGGGAACCTCCCAGCAACCAAGTAGTTGGCTATGTCAGCAAACCAAAGAGAGAGAACCGAGATGGAAAATATTTTTTCATATGGAAGTTGATCATCCAACATATCCTCATTATCTGTAGTCATGGTTAGTCTCAATAGGAAATATGCAACCACATTTTATTTTCCTAGTTTGTCAATGATAGTCAAATCAAACCGTTGCAACAATACAAACCACCTAATTATCCTGGCATTTACATTAGGCTTGTTCATTAAATACTTAATGGTTTCATTATCAACATGAACAAAAGTTTGATACCCAGTGATATAGTTGCTGAATTTTTTTAAAGAATTTGCTACAACTAAGAGTTCTTTTTCCGTGACATTGTAATTCAACTTGGCCTTAGATAGATTCTTACTAATGAGAGAGATATCATAAAACAATTTATCTTCTACTTTTCCTAAGGCTTCCCCCACAACTTTATCCGATCCATCAGTGTGGATATGGAAAGGCAATGCCCAGTTGGGACCCTTGAGGATGGGTGTAGTGGTCAACTTTTCTTTCAACACTTCAAGGGCCTCTTGATAGTTGCTTATCCAACAAAAATATGAACCCTTGGCTAGTAATCCAAACAAAGGTGAGGCCATTTTACCAAAAATATTTGATGAACCTCCTATAATACCTAACTAATCCCAAGAAAATCCTGACATCTCTTTTCTTTTGAGGGGCAGGGACCATTTTGATGATGGAAATCTTATTTGTGTCAACTTGTATCCCTTCCTTGGATATGAAATGGTCAATGACAATCCCTTCATTCATCAAGGATTCAAATTTCTCAGGGATCAATGAGAAATTCATTTCAATACATTTCTTCAATACCTTGTATAAATTAGACAGAGCTTCATGGAAGTCACATCCATAAGGAGTGAAATCATCCATGTATATTTCAACAAAGTCATGAACAAGTTCAGTAAAAATACTCAGAACTTCCGTTTAGAAAGTAGCAGGGAAATTTCATAGACTGAATGGAAGAACTCTATAGGAAAAGGTACCCCAAGGACATGTAAATGTGGTCTTATCTTGGTCTTTAGGGCTAATATGGTTTTGGTTGTATATTCTAAATCCATCCAGGAAGGAGAATAATTTCTTCCTGCAAGGCCATCTAGGACTTGGTCAATGAAGGGCATAGGAAAATGGTCCTTCTTTGTAGCCTTGTTAAGTTCCCAATAATCAACACGGATTATCCACTTCCCATTCTTCTTGGGAACTAAAACAAGAGGTGACATCCATTTACTATCTGAAACAGGGTATATGAACCCTACATCTAATAAAATTTGCAATTATTCTTTCATAATGTCCTTAAGAGCTGGGTTCATCCTTCTCTGGGGTTGGTGCACAGGCTTGCATCCATCCTTAATTTAAATATGATGAGAACAAATTGAGGGATGCACATCTTTCATTCAGTGAAAATTTTATGGAAATTTATCTTAAAGTTTTGAAACTGTGGCGAACCTTACTAGTCTAAAATATACAAAATATAAAAATGTTTGGTGATATTCTTGTAAAAATATTCAATCTTTTTTATGATTTTATATAGTCTTTACAAAATTTTGGTGAATTGTAAGGTAAAATAATTTAAACTATAAAAATTGGACGATTCATTTTTAGAAAAAAATGGAAATTGGTGAATGTTTTTTTGAAAAAAGCATGGAAAATTAGCCCACCTGCGAATATTATCCCCTAAAATTCTCCATGCTTTCATTTCATTATAATCCCAAGAAAAAGCATCCAAGTGTTGCCTAAATACATTGCACAATTGTTCTTCCTGTTTGGCCGAGAGAGAGGGGTTGTTATTTAAAGTTCTTGATGGACCAAACTCTACAATATTAACATGTTTTGGACTTGAGTCAACATAACATAAGTCAATCCAAGGACTACTCTCATATTTTTCATCAACTCATCAATTGGTATGGGAGTGGGAGGTTGATTCTGAGGGATATGGTCAATAAGTTCATCTTCATCAAGCTATCCCCTTCCTATAAAGGTATCTAGAGTGCAGACTGGATAGGGGTTGTATGATAAAATTCATCCTCCTCCTCCTACTCTAACCATATGATAAATCATGTTCAATAGAAGGTTGAGCAGGAGGACACAACAAAAATTGTTTGTATAAATGTCCATTCTTGATAGTCATGTTCCCGACCCTAAAACTAATGTAGGCTTCAAATGTGGCCAACCAAGGTCTTCCTAAGATGAGAGGATAACCATTAAACTTGGTTTTGGGCTGGAGAACTAGGAAATCAATAGGATACTCCTAGGAGTCAATGGAGACCATAACATATTCAAAAATTCCCTCAGGAGCTACTATGGATTTGTTTGTAAGATGCAACACTATGGTGGTTTTCCTCAAGGCCCCATGGAGATTGAGATTTAGCAAGGTTTCCCTAGTCATCACATTGATTGTAGCCCTAAGATCAACCAGGGTATTAGGAACCAGAATGCCATCAATGTGCACATGCACTAGTGTGATGCTAGGGTCTAGGTATTTCGGAAAGATCACCCTCACAAGCATTCGATCAGATAGTTTCCCAACAACATTAATGGTGGGGGTGTCTCTTTTTTTTTTCTCTTGGGATTTTTGAAGAATTTTTCCTTGATAATCTTATTATAGATTGGAACATCTTTAATGGCCTGGAGAAGGGCTATCTTAACACACAAATTCTTCAATTCTCCCAGAAGTCCAACCTCTTCTCGGGTGTGGATTGACTTGAGGAGAAATTTCTTCCTTCTCTTCTTCAAGATCTTTAGGTGGAGAAGGTGGATGATTATCTGAGAGCACTATCCGAGACCAAAGTTTGATCTCCTGGATTTCCACAACATAAGTAAGATAGGATGTCTCTCCACTATAGACATGTTGTTCCTTCTTATTTTTCGGGTTCATATTGGGTTGAGAAAGAATTTGAAGTTTCTTAGGTGGAGTAGGATGAGTGAGTTGTGGTTAAGGTTGGGGTGGAGGAAGTAAAGCAAGAGGTTGATTGCCTTGAGGCCTCCACCCTTGTGATGGGTTGTCCCATTGAGAATATTGGGGTGGATATGATTGAAAAGTATGGTTAACAAGATGAGGAGGATATGGAGGATAATAAGGCCAAGAAGGAAGTGTGGAACATGATGGATGAGTGGAAGGGTACCAAGGCTAGAAAGGTGCATTCTGATTTGGATTCTAATAAAATTAATGTGCACCTTTCATGACTTATTGATATGGTCGAGGTCCTTGAGGCCTTCTCTGTCTAATGAAGAAAAGTTGTTCTAACCCACCTTCTGCCCCTTGGTATACATATTTTAGTCCTGTAAAAGGGGGTAATTTTCCAGTTGCATGATTTTATTCACAGATTAGGAAGACTTCTATGACATTTAATGGGAATTCATTCCTAGGATGTATTTTAGTGCATATAGGGCACAAAATATCTATTTCCCTCTCTGCTTCCTCCTATTTTATTTTGATTTTACATGGTAACCATTTTCAATGAAAAGGTATGCACCATTTCAATCTTTAAATCCCCCAACATATTCACTATCTCATTCTTGGTGGATGTTGTGGAGGGAGAGGAACTGACCAAGCGTTGACTAGCCCTACCCTTCTTCCTAGTAGCCCTAGAATGAATCTTGAATACAATTTTGATTGCATCATAGGGTCATTGATAGATATCCTCTAGATAGAATGTTGAGGGTTTCCAACATATCTTCCTTGATCCTTCAAAGAAGAACTAGCTTGAGTGAAACAAGATCAAGGGTACAATTATCCCTCCTATAATTGAGTTGAAATCTCTCCTCACAGTCCTCTAGGGATTCATTAGGTCCAAGAGTCATCCTAAAGATTTATTACTTGGTTTATGTGAACCTATGGTAGTCCATTTACTTACTATTGAAGGATATTTCATTTAGGACCAGGTACTGATGTTATCCCCAGGCAGACCCATAAACTAGTGTAAGGTTGCATCTTTAAGGGTAGAGGGGAACAACTTCAACTTCTAATCATAAGAGGCATAGTCATAGGCCCTACAAATAACAAAAAACTCAAACATGAAGGTGGTAGGATCCACATAGGTCAACCTATGGAACTTTAGAAGGGAAGTGGGGCTTATATTCTTCATTCTAGCCTCTCCATTGGTTTCTCTAAGGGGGAAAACCACATTGTTTGTGTTTCCAACCATAGTTTGATTAGGTGACGTGGGTCTTCTTCTTCCCCAATAGGTTATTCAAAATATTTGGGTTTCTCACCTAGAGGGTCTTCTAACTTCCCTGCAGTTAGAGAGGGAAGTTCACAGTCACCGACGAAGAGTGAAGCTTGACTGCTTGAGGGTGTGGGGTTTTTGGTAATAATTTTCCTTGATTATTCCTACTCCTACGAGGCATGGAATTTTTTTTCGATTTTTCACATTTTCAAAACTAAATGAAAAACAAAAAAAATGATTAAGAAGAAACAAAATCTACTTAGACACCTCCTCAACAATGATGCCAAAAAGTGGTGAGTCCCTGGTATTGCACCAAGAATGTTGCAACACCCAAGGGATCATCAAATCAAATTATCAACCTGGGGTTCATACAAAATTAGAGGCGACAGTGTTAAATGCACAGTAGGTTATATTCTACTCATGCCACCCTCAGTTATGAAATTAGATCAAGGAATTCAAATAAAATTCATCCTACTGAACTATGGTGAAATCTTGCCGATGAAAGCACAATTGAAAACTGATTCTAGCTATGAAAGTGGAAATGCCATTTTCTCAACTTGTAGATGCTAATTAATCATTTCATGAAAGGAAACATGATAATATACTTGTAGAAGGAAAGCTACTCTATATTTCATAATTCATCAAACCAGAAACATAATTGCATGTATCACCTATCTATTTCACACTTTCTTGAAAATAAAAAATATAACTTGCATCATGCTTGTGATTGAAAAACACTAATTCTACTTTGTTTTGCGGTGAAGAAAATGAATGATTGGAGTAGTCTAGCAGCTTCTCTTGATCATCAAATAAAAAATTGGGGTCATTATTCATCTTGACTGAGCTAAGGTTGAAGTGGGGAGAAAAGCAGGTGAAGAAAAGTGGTGCTATAGGCTTGCTATAGGCGTTGCTACAGGAGATCCTGTATTGCTACAGGAGGACCTATAATGCTACAAGAGGGTTTCGAGAGAATTTTTAGGGTGGATATTATGTCTTGAGGGAATTAATAGGTATATTAAAGTTGGATAGAGTGAAGGAAGGTTGGGGAAGCCTCCTAGAAAGGCCCAGGACCTCTTAGAGGTTTGTCTTGCACCAAGATGAATACCCATGGTGTCCTAAATTTCCCAGGAAAAGTGATTGTGTAAAAAAGTTTTGGGGGCATAATTGAGGGATGGAAAGAGAAGATGGAGAAGTCCAAAATGGATGTGAAATAGGTGCCCTCCCCTGCGGATCAACACAACCCTGCAACCAACCATATACACACATTCATTGATCATTAATGCAGTGATATAAACTATGATGGAAAAGATGAGTTGAATTTGAATAACATCTATTTCATGCCATAACAGTACTCTGACCATTGAACTGACTTATAAGTTACATAAAGTAAATATGGAGAAGGACAACTAACATCTATCTATTTCCAATAAATCATAAACACAATGTTTTTGGGTTGATATTGTGGATCCTTCCAACCATTCTCCCACAAGAGAGGTGATGTAGAAGCTTGCAATCACATGTTTTTATAGTTTAACCTCTATTGTAATGAAATAAAGCAATGAGATGTTTGGAACTAAGAACTAAACAAAAGTACAAAAGAGGGACCAAAGTCTCAGGGTTGTGCCCAAACCCAAGGGTCTCATCCCTCTAAACCTAACTTAGATGCAACTGAATAACCAACTTCTCATTATCAGAAAGTAAAAGTATCATACATCACATGAAAGTAAAAAAATAACAATGTCAATCTCTTAGCTCAATATATACACTTAGCTGAATCAAAACTTCAAATCCTAATGAGCTTTCCATATTGTTTATTTATACGAAAGGGTAGTTGATAGAAACTCCCTTGAAAATAGGAGTGATTCCCTCCTAAATGGTGGATCTGTTCCCTCTTGAGCTTCACTTGTACTAGGAATTACTTGGGTGTCAATGAATTCAAACTGGTGAGAGAGGTTGTTGTGATACCATGCCGAGTTAGGGAGTTAATGAGGTGGAAAAACACCCTAGATTCTCTCTCGGTTGTCTCCATCAAGTCCCTTCATATTTGTTAGCACCTAAATCTGCCTTAGGCTGAAGGAAGGCAAAATTCAGGGTAACCACAAACCACGCTCAGTCTGGTAGCTAGCCCTACCAGAACAGGAGAGGGTTCTCTCCATGTCACGCGCAGTAAATAAGTAAACAAAATGGTCTGAGATGACTTACAATGAAATATTGATCTTAGGCTAGTAAGTAAATATGGATACAAGAAAGCAATTTTTTATGAATGACTGAGTTTCTGGGATAGTATGGGACCAAAGGACCGCAATGAGCAGAGAATTTAATACAAAGGCACAGATTACTTCGTGAGGCCCGACAGGTGGAAAGTCTAGCAATTTAGTTTGAAATAATGCAGAATGGAGAGATTTCTTAGGAGGGTGAAAAGGGCATAAGTACATGAATCCTTTTCAACAGAAGAAAGAACACTGAACATGAAATTTTCCCACAGGTAGAGCAATAAAAATGAATTCTACCTTATTTAACTTAGAAAATTTCATTGGAAATGAATATGAAATGAATTGTGAAACATAAAGAAATACACATGAAACATAGGAGACGCATTTTCTACACTCACAACCACATGAATCTCATGAAACAAAGCCGATGCCTTTCATTAATCCTCTGTCGAAATATACAATGAAGAAACAAAGTTTCTTTCCCACAGTATCCCAGAAATTACAAGCAACCAACCCTTTGCAAATGGTTTGCATACAATAAATATAATATTCCATGAGGAGATAGAACGACCAAGGGTTGGGGAGTTTCTCGAATCATTACAAAATGGATACGGAAAGCCAACCATTAGCTACAGGTGCAGCGTTACAAAAATGACAAATGGCTTTGGGTGACCATTTGCCTTCCTTTGCCACTTGGATAGAAGCCAAAATATTTAAAATTTGCCTTAGTTGCTGAAAAAAGTGAGGTGTGGATGAGCGGGCCCACTTGGAGAAAGTCACGAATCGAAATTTCGCGAAATGGAGGTGAATTTGGCCCTTTTCTCTATATGCGCCGCACCCAATTCTATATGCATTACGCCACTTTGGAGGCTATTTTGAGGCCCCTGAAGGAGTCCAAAATGTGCTCAAGTGTGCTTTTTGGAAATCCTGGCCTGTCTACTTTCCAAACCAAGTGGAATTTTTGAATTTGGTGCTAATTTTCCCCTCCAAATCTTCATTCTCCCAAGACTGCTTCCTGTGTGTCAAAATAGGGGCAGAGAGGTCATTTTTTGAGTGTTTTTGACCTCCTGGAGACTCAAATCATGCCCAAATTTCTTGTCCATGCACTAGTAGTCGTGATGTTTCATGATGAATCCAAAAATGCAAACCATTTGTGATTTGGAGCTCCCAATCCTAGGCGCCGCGCCAGTGGTGCGGCGCACATGGAGAAAATCCTTGTTTTGTGCCCAAAAATTTGTCAAGTGACCAAAAATGCCCCCAAAATGCTCCAAATTTCTTGGCCATGTACCATAAGTCATGATTTTTCATTTTGAATCCAAAAATGTAAACATTTTGTGATTTGGACCTCCCAATCCTAAGCGCCGCGCCCAAAACTATGTGCGCCGTGCCTTTTTGTAGGAGCCTTTTGGAGGCCTTTCCTATGTCCAAATTGGGTGCAGGATATCTCGTTGGAAATATATTTGAGTCTACTTTCCAACCCAACTGGAATATTTCAATTTGGAGTTAATTTTCCCTATCAAAAATCAAATCTCCCAAGACTTGTCAAAATGTGCTAGATGAGGCTGCCTCAAGGCAGAGTGCTGTTGCAGTCAACTTTGGAATGCCTTCCTCAACTAAAAATTGAGCTCATGATAGCTAATTAGAAATATATTTGTGTCTAGTTATCATTTTACTCATCAAGAAAGTAATTTTGCTAACAAAGCTAGGGAAAAACTTGATTTTCCTAAGGTCACTTTAGAGGTGCATCAATTCTCCCAAGGAAATTGTTTTTTTGACATTTCTATAAAACCATGACACCTGTGTAAAAAGTGAAGGGGATTTTTCTTCCTTGGCCTATTGTGGACAAAAACTCTCTCATTTTTCCCAAATTCATCTTTTATTGCTCAAAAACATCATTTGAGTGAAACCTATCCCGATGTGTGGGACAAGGGATTTGTCGAAATGAAGCGAAATGAAGGGGATAGGGGGCTTCTAAATTCTTGAGAAATTTGGGAAGTGGGTAGGAATGTTATAAAGTAGGTGAAAGTGTAATCTCAGAAATTGAGTGAGGGGAAGGGGTCCAAAAAGGCAAAACACAGGCCTAGCCTAGAAAGTTGCCAAGTTGTAGCAAGAAACTAGGGTTTGTGCGAAAATGAGGAATTTGGGGGGTTTTAGTGATGGGAAGTGTTTAATAAGGTACATTATGGATAGGGGAAGGTGTATGAACATCAGGATACAAGGTTTTCCGATGATTTGACCATCCAAGAGAAATTAGCTTCAAAACCCTAGGAGAGGGAAATGAACCTTGCCTAGGCGCAAAAGGTGTAAAATGAACCAGTGGAACTTGACATGATGATGAAAACCCTTTAAATGATGGTACACTCAGTTGAATGGTGACTTGGAACGTCATTTGGACAACTTTGACAAGGGTAAAATC
Source organism: Pinus taeda (assembly GCA_000404065.3). Taxonomy (NCBI): domain Eukaryota; kingdom Viridiplantae; phylum Streptophyta; class Pinopsida; order Pinales; family Pinaceae; genus Pinus; species Pinus taeda. The sequence goes on from APFE030599785.1 coordinate 26,161, forward strand.
AAACGCTAGACCTAAGGCCTGGTAACCAAATTTTGCTTGAAGACTCACTGAAATGACAAAATTTGACCTTGACACCTTAAAATTACTTTGTAAGAGCATGTTTGATCACTGGAGGAAGGCTGCAAAGGCTGGAACTAACATTGGCTCCAATGGGGGATGGTAGCTCCAGCTCCTTGGAGGTGCCAAGAACTACAGATCTTTGGGTGAGCAGAGAGTGCCTTCGTCCATTAGGCTATGGAGTCATTATTTCAACAAACCACACAAGACTCTGATTCATTTATTGACTGAAACCTGACTCAGACTGACTTAATTATGGAACCAACATGACTGAAAAACTGACTCAACGTAAAAGGAAATGACTCATGACTGACTTAACTAAAACAAGAACTGACAAAACTTATTCAATGGCAGCCGTCCATCAAGATTCGAGGGTTTCAAATCATGATGGAAACCACCTGCGTACTAATGCAATATGTACAATCAGGTGTAATGTGTCTTCCAATGTAACCAATCAAGTAGATGCCTCCTTGATTGATTCTCCTGATCAGATCTTCTGGTCAACAACAGATACTGTAACTGGGCATCCAAAAACATAATTGACCATGATCTCCTTCATCACTGAATACTGCAATAATCACCTTCACTGCCGACTGCAACAAATCTGCCATTGGATCATGAAAAACATGAAGATTGACCTCTTGCTGGAAAAACAAGGTATCTTTTTCTCTTGATTATGATCTTTCTTCATAAATAAGAGTATGTTCCAGGTCTTCAAAAAATTCTGAACAAGTGGATGAACAAATCTCATTTTCAAAGAACATTTCAAAACATGAGACATATGAGGAGGAATCTGAAAGGGAATCCTGAATGGTCTGATCTTCTGAAGTCTGAATATATGGTAGGTCATCTTCATACGATATGATAGCCAGATTCTCATTACATTCATCACATTCATCAATCATGAGAAAAACAACTTCAGATGTTTCTTGAAACCTAACAATAACATTTTTGTCATCTACCATAAATTCATCCAGAGGAACTTTTTCACTTGCTTGAGCAACGATCCCATCTTGCTGTTCATGAGCTGACTGGATTACTTCTTCATGAAGATTGTGTTCTGATGACATGAGAACATTTGGATCCAAAACTCTGTCTTCTTCATCCCATATGATTTCAGCAGCAGAGTTCTCTTTCATGGGACTTAGTACAAGGTTTTCTTGGTCATCACAATCTGAATCTACATTTGAAATGGCTATCTTAACATTATCACATTCTAAATTTGAAAATTAATTTCTCTGCATGCTGTCTTCTTCTATGGACAAATCTAAAACGACACTTTTTCTTTCATCACTTTCATCCATATGGAACTCTTCAACTTTCTGATCTATTTCATGTAATTCATGTTGACTGTCAAGATGCAAAATTCCTTCATTTTCCACTGTACAAAGATCTTGACTCTGCTGCCAAGTTTCCTGAGCATCTTGATGGGACTCCTCTAGTTTCTCTTCATGTTGCTGAAATGGATTCTCGTACAAGGCTTCCATGATCTCATCATCCATAAAATTATCATCCTCATTGTATTTTTCAAGGCTTTCAATAAAAGTAGAAGCATGTTTGCAACAGTCATGAACTAGATTTAATGATGGATAAGAGTCTTTATATCTTTCAATGAACAGGGCATGAAAATCCTTTAGACAGTAAATACAAGCAGTGGGCAAATTTTCATACCAAGATTGGGCTTCACCTTCTAGAATGGCCAGGAATATCTTCATTAAGCAATCTTCAGGAAAATAAACCTTCAACTTGCGAATATGCATGTGAAATCGGACTAGATGTAAAGCAGCGTCCTTCTTACCATCATCTTTAAACGTAGGCAGATTGCTTGACCAATCTACCTTCGGAATTTTATTTGGAAAACCTGGGATGTGATCTCGGCTCATGGGAGCGTATCTTCTTGCAATCCGCTCCATTTTAAAAAATCTCAAAGCTATTGATCCCTCTGCAATGGAGTCACCATGAAGAACCGGCTGCTGGATTCTTCAGTGAAAGGAGTCGCTAGGTGAATGATTTCAGCTATCTTCTTATGTCTGATTGTTGTTCACCATCAACCATCAGATATGAGCTTGATAGATGTACTGGGGCAAAACAATCTTCAAGCAAACCATTTTCTCCCCAGTATGGTCGCCGCTATGTTAGCACCTAAACCTGCCTTAGGCTGAAGGAAGGCAAGATTCAGGGTAACCATGAACCACACTCAGTCTGGTAGCTAGCCCTACTAGAACAGGAGAGGGCTCTCTCCATGTCACGCTCAGTGAATAAGTAAATGAAACGGTCTGGGATGACTTACAGTGAAATATTGATCTTAGGCTAGTAAGTAAATATGGATACAAGAAAGCAATTTTTTATGAATGACTGAGTTTATGGGATAGTATGGGACCAAAGGACCGCAATGAGCAGAGAATTTAATACAAAGGCACAAATTACTTCGTGAGGCAAGACAGGTGGAAAGTCTAGCAATTTATTTTGAAATAACGCGAAATGGAGAGATTGATTAGGAGGGTGAAAAAGGCATAAGTACATGAATCATTTTAAACAAAAGAAAGAACACTGAACATGAAATTTTCCCACAGGCAAAGCAATAAAAATGAATTCTACCTTATCTAACTTAGAAAATTTCACTGGAAATGAATATGAAATGAACTATGAAACATAACGAAATACACATGAAACATAAGAGGCACATTTGATACACTCACAACCACATGAATCTCATGAAACAGAGCCGATGCCTTTCATTAATCCTCTGTCAAAATATACAATGAAGAAACAAAGTTTCTTTCCCACAGTCTCCCAGAAATTACAAGCAACCAACCCTTTGCGAATGGTTTGCATACAATAAATAGAACATGCCATGAGGAGATATAATGACCAAGGGTTGGGGAGTTTCTCGAATCATTACAAAATGGAGATGGAAAGCCAACCGTTAGCTACAGGTGCAGCGTTACAAAAATGACAAATGGCTTTGGGTGACCGTTTGCCTTCCTTTGCCACTTGTATAGAAGCTAAACTCTTTAAAATTTGCCTTAGTTGATAATAAAATTGAGGTGTATATGAGCGGGCCCACTTGGAGAAAGTCGTGAATCGAAATTTCACGAAATAGAGGTGAATTTGGCCCTTATCTCTATATGCGTCGCGCCCAATTCTATATGCGCCGTGCCACTTTGGAGGCTGTTTTGAGGCACCTTTAGGAGTCCAAAATGTGCCCAAGTGTGCTTGTTGGAAAGCATGGCCTGTCTAATATTCAATCCAAGTAGAATTTCTGAATTTGGTGCTCATTTTCCCCTCCAAATCTTCATTCTCCCAAGATTGCTCCTTGTGTGTCAAAATAGGGGCAGAGAGGTCATTTTTTGAGTGTTTTTGACCTCCTGGAGACTCAAATCATGCCCAAGTTTCTTGTCCATGCACCGGTAGTCGTGCGTTTTCATGCTGAATCCAAAAATGCAAACCATTTGTGATTTGGAGCTCCCAATCCTAAGCGCCGCGTCAGTGGCGCGACGCACAAGGGGAAAATCCCTGTTTTGTGCCCCAAAATTTGTCAAGTGACCAAAAATGCCCCAAAAATGCTCCAAATTTCTTGGAAATGTACCATCAGTCATTATTTTTCATGTTGAATCCAAAAATGTAAACTTTTTGTGATTTGGACCTCCCAATCCTAAGCGCTGCTCCCAAATCTATATGCACCGTGCCTTTTTGCAGGAGCCTTTTGGAGGCCTTCCTGGTGTCCAAATTAGGTGCAGAATAGCTCATTGGAAAGGTATTTAAGTCTAATTTCCAAAAAAACTAAAATTTTTCAATTTGGATCTAATTTTCCCTATCAAAAAGCAAATATCCCAAGACTGGTAAAAATGTGCCAGATGAGGCTGCCTCAAGGCAGAGTGCTGTTGCAGTCAACTTTTGAATGCCTTCCTCAACTCAAAATTGAGCTAATGATATCTCATTGGAAAGATATTTGTGTCTAGTTAGGATTTTAATCATCAAGGATAACTAAGCTAGGAGAAAAATTGATGTTCCTAAGGTCACTTTAGAGGTGCATCAATTCTCCTGAGGCAATTGTATTTTTGACATTTCTCTAAAACCATGACACCTGTGTAAAAAGTGAAGGAGGTTTTTCTTCCTTTCCCTATTTTGGACAAAAAAATCTCTCATTTTTCCCAAATTAATCTTGGATTTATCAGAAACATCATTTGAGTGAAACCTATCCCGATGTCTGGGACAAGAGATTTGTCGAAATTAAGCGAAATGAAGAAGATAGGGGGCTTCTAAATTCTTAAGAAAATTTTGGGAAGTGGGGATGGATGTTAGAAAGTAGGGAAAAGTGGAATCTCAGAAATTGAGTGAGGCGAAGGGGTCCAAAAAGGCAAAACACAGGACTAGCCTAGAAAGTTGCCAAGTTGTAGCAAGAAATTAGGGTTTGTGCGAAAATGAGGAATTTGGGGGATTTTAGTGATGGGAAGTGTTTAATAAGGTAAATTATGGATAGGGTAAGGTGTATGAACATCAGGATACAATTTTTTCCGATGATTTGACCATACAAGAGAAATTAGCTTCAAAACCCTAGGAGAGGGAAATGAACCTTGCCTAGGCGCAACTGAAGAATGAACAAGGCGTAAAATGACCTAGTGGAACTTGACATGATGATGACAAACCTTTGAATGATGGTACACTCAGTTGAATGGTGACATGGAACATCATTTGGACAACTTTGACAAGGGTAAAATCAAACCCTAGACCTAATTCCTAGTGACTAAATTTTGCTTGAAGACTCACTGAAATGACAAAATTTGACCTTGACACCTTAAAATCACTTTGTAAGAGCATGTTTGATCACTGGAGGAAGGCTGAAAAGACTGACACTAACAATATTAAATGCCTAAAAAATGCTTATTTTTTCTTAAATTAAACCACATTACGCCACATAGTATGGAAAAAACCTTTTACTCTTCTTGCAAACCATATTATAACAAAAAAATTGAATTAATGTGAAAAGGATAGTTTTGATGCTGGAGGATGGCATGCTGATCTTCAAAATATACCAATTGATAGGTCTCATTAGTATGCACCCACATCAAAATTCCTACCACTTCTACATGTGGAAGACTAAAATGAAGGAAACCTATTAGTGATATGAGTCCTAAGTTTGAGATCACAACCTAACAGTTAGCTCAGTTTCATTGTTCCTTCTATGGTTAAGCAGTTATGCAAACCTACAATTTCATATCATTTGTTATTGATTTTGCGACAACTATATTTTGTAGTACGAATATGAAATCATCACCTTACAAATTAGAAATCAAACGTTTCCCAGAAAGAAAATTCAATAAACCATATAGAAATATAGCACACCATAATCAATGAAATTAACACACGCAACTTAATAAATTAGACACGGTTTTTGTTGGAAATACTGAGAGTGGGGGTGAATCAATATTTATTTTCAATTGTTACTTATACCAGTTAAATCAATAATATTTAGAACACAAAATAAGCAATATGATTAAATGATTTTATTAATATAATCTTTATAATGAATCAAGTACAATATATAGGGCTCCAACCCTTGATGAAGACACTGACCTTCAATTCCTCAGGATCCAACCTGTTTCCAAGCACCAACTTGGTCTTTTGTGAGGCTCCAACCTCTAGGGCTTCGACCCTATCTTGTCAAGGCACCAACCTTGGATTTAGGAGCACAAAATCCAAGGACACCAATCTTTTCGATTCTAAGGCACCAACCCCATGGGCTCCGACCCTATCTTGTCAAGGCACCAACCTTGGATTTCGGAGCACCAACTCCAAGGACACCAATCCTTCCAATTCTGAGGCACCAAGTCCAAGGGCTCTGTTACACAAAAGTATCGTCACCCTGATTATTTGCAGTCGATGTAGGCCTATCATTACCTATACCAGCTTCCTAAGCAAGTCTTAAACCTCAGCTCTTCAAAACAAGCTTGAGAAAAGAGAAAAAGACATCAAAAAAGAAATGTAACTCTGGTTCCGCACTTTCTCTTACTTTTGCCTGCGAGCCCGCACCTTTTGTTCAAGGTATCTGCGTACTTATACGCTCTGTATGTAAAGGGGAAGGTGCGTACCCCTGTCAAAGTCAAAAGGCGCAATCTTTATCTTAAAAAACTCATCTTGGGTTAATTCTAGAGTTTTCTAGAAGCATTTGTTACGTGGATTGTTCGCTCCAAGTGGTTCATGCATCCCATTATAGGAGGAATTGATCCCTTGTTGAGAGGAGCTATCCCTTTGAAGGAGGATTCTATCCCTTTGAAGGAGGAGCTGGTAACTGATCTCCATTGCACTATAAATTGAGGCATCGGGTCAGTGGCCAGGGAGGTTAGAAGCTGAACTTTTGAGGGT